>JAQGCH010001433.1:0-15723 GCA_034699485.1 Nanhermannia elegantula | reverse complement strand
TGGACTCAAACTGGAGTCAAATTTAATAATTTTGGTTCTCTTTCCGGAACTGAATGCTAAACACACTATACTTCACTATCATTGACTAAAACTGAGCTTTAAGCTCGAGTTTCTTCAAGAACTTGAGTCAGTTGCAAAAATTAATACTGTTATAGAAAATATACTAAAGTTAACTCATTTTTAACTCAATCTATATTTATCTTATTTTTACCAAAAACTATTCTAAAGAATAATCTATTTCTTAAAATATGTCTTTATTACAAAATTAAGAAAACTTTTACAAACTTAGAAAATGTAAAAACTTTTCTTAGAAATAATATTCTCAGAAAACCGATGAGTTTTCTTTCGTTTTCCCAAAAACTGAAACTCCTTTCAAAGTTGAGGAGATGTACAGCAGATGTATAGTAACTGTTGTGCAGAACTCGCTTTACTCTCATTTGCTCTCAATTCTGTCAATAGTGTTCACTAATAATAATAATATGCATATAAGTGAATGCATTTAAATTCTAATATCAAATTAATTGAATACATATCTCAATAAAAAGAAAAATTGAATACAAAATATCTTACATTTTTTGAACGCAGAAAACACGACATCTATTAATAACGTATGAAATTAATTACTTATTTTTTGATACAATTCGTACAATAGATGGCAGTCATGAGTCAGACATTATTTGACAACAAGTTTCGATTAAATTCATTTAAATTAATAATAAATAAATTGATTTTTAAAATTGAAATATTTTGCAAAAAGTTAAGAAAATATTTGCGTTTATTTGTATTTAAATTGATATAAAATTGTTAAGTAATAGACTATACATATGTGTGAATCAAATAATAATTGCATTTATTTTTAGACTAAACATAAGACGCAATGCGTGACAGACCGGACACCACTTCCTCTGATTCTAATGTTTTCACTATTTTTAACAGTCATTTAATATAATATTAGAAATCCTATTGATTGAGACAATAATCGACTCATTTATAAACTATAACATAATTACAAAGAATGCAAAGAATTGTTAAAAACGTTTTATTTATTTTATTGCTTATGTGTTATGACATATTGTTATGTAATTGTGTTGAAGACAATGACTTGTATAGCAATAGAGAACACTTTAAATCAATTGTGAGTAATAGTATTGATGTAACGGTCGCCTCAACTCATCTCAACAATGATTTAGTGGAAGAACAAAAGAAATCATCGGAAGCAGAAAGTAGTGATACGAATGTGCGGTCAGAAGATGCGTCCGAATGGTTGGCTTTAATACCCGTTGACTTTGAGTCAGTTTTCAAACACTTTCAGATCTCAAACCATTTGTTTGTCTTCACGTCTATTATAGCTTTCAATTTATGTTTAATGAAAATAATATTATTTGTATTGCGTTTGTCTAAAAAGGAAACAGAACTCAGAGGTATATTATTATTATTCAAATCTATTCTAACTTTTCATTAAGTTTTGTCCAAAGTATGTGTCAGTCAGTTAACTGGCAATTGAATCACTTTTTTGTTATAAGATATCAGTTGTAAAGCTCAACGACAGCTCTATTACTTTGAAGCCGAAAAAGTAAAACTTGAAAAAGAAGTTGAAAGTGAAAGAGAAAAGGTATGAATTATAATAAATAGTTTCTCATATTTATAATTGATTTTTGATATATTTTAGTCTCAAATAATGAGAGAAAGAATGCAAACCACAGAACACAGAGCTATTTATTTAGAAAATGAGTTCAGAAATGCAAAAGTGAGTAAAAGGTTTTTCTTTTTTATTTTTAATTGAATCATATCATTAAAAAAATAATGTTATTCAGTCTGTCTGTAAACATATAGATTGAGATTTTTTATCGTAAATTTAAAAAAAGTCAAATGCATCGTAAAGGGCATAAAAATGCTATTATGTGCTGTATTTGTTCGGGCTCTAAAAAGTTATTTACAGCAATGCCTGCTTTGCATAAAAGATTGCATTAATTGCAAACATATTGAAAATAATATGAATCTATTCTCATTTTAATTATAAGCGGAGAAGTTATTGATTTCATTGTAATGCTGTGAATATTTTTATGTTTATGTTATATTTTTATATTTCTTCAGACAGAACGCGATCAACTTCAACAAAAAATGATTCGTTTGGAGAGTGAATTGGATTTGGCCTCAGAGGCAGGGCTTGAGCTCAACAAACTGGTCAACGATTTCTTAGTCTCACATAAAGAAAACGTTGATATGAATGCAATAGTCGATGAATTACAGCAACAAATTACTAAACAGACAGAAATTGTTGCTAAATATGAATTAACTGCTAAACAACAAGAAATAGAGGTATTCAGTAAAATAAATGAAACCTATTTTATTCAAATTCTATTTTTGATTTTATAATTAGAATAACGAATACAAAAATAAATTGGAAAAAATGAATAACGAAATAAAAAGGTTGGAAAGTGTTCTCAACGAAACAGAGCATTGCTTAGAAAAAGTTGAGTTAAATAACGAAGAATTAAATGTGTCTAAAAGTGAACTAAACTCTGCATTGAATGCAATACAAGAGGAATATTCTAGACTTCAAAATAAAACTGAAGATTATATTATTAGAAACGATGAATTGTTGAGTGATTACCAAAAATTCAGCGAAGAAATAGAGAGCCTTAAGAAGCAAATGGCAAATAAAAACCTGGAAATCGAGTCATTGAGAGAAATATTAAGTAATTTTAAAATATCCGAAATGGAAGACGAAAACGAAAACAAAAGTGATGGTGAAAGTGAAAATTCTATTGATTTATACGATTATTTGGTTAAATTACAAATGGAATCGAAAACAGTGGAAGTGGAGAGAAATGAATTGAGTTCAAAGCTCGAAGAGTTGAGAAATGAGTGCAAACAACTCAGTGAAAGAATGATTTACTTCGAAGAAACCAATATAGCATTTAAAAGTGAGAAAGAAAGTGCTCTTCAAGAAAAAATGAAAGCAATTTTAGAATTACAAGTTATGACCAAATATTATAAAGAGAAAGAACTAGAATTTGGTAAAGAAATAGGTGTACAACAAGTTCAAAGAATACGGAAAGAAGAAGACGCCTCTTCTCTGGCCAGTGAATTGGTATCACTTGAAGAAGAAAACAAATCATATAGAAGTGAATTGCAATTAATGAAAAGTGAAATTAAACAAATGGAAAGCAATTATAAAAGTCAAATAAATCATTTGGAAAAACAGGTTCACGAGAATTGGATTTTGGCGCGAAATATAGAGCGAAAGTGGGAAGAATCCAAAGCTGAAGCAGCAGTTCTCAGACAAACACTCACTTTGTCTGTCAAGTCTTCGGTCGAAGCAATTGATGGCGATCTCTCTTTGATGGACGACTCTGTGGGCTCTGTAGAGTTTGCCCCTGCAATACCTGCTCCTCCACCCCCACCTCCGCTCCCACTTCTACCACCGTTTCCATTTCCTTTAATGCCAGGAATTAATTTGCCATTTAATGGTCAAAACGATCCGCAAATGCTTTGGAACCAATTCTTGCCTTCAGCAGGTGTTGGACCGGATTCGCAACAAATACAAAGTAATTTCACTCCCATTCAAACAAATAGCGAAATGTCACACAACACAAATGTCTCATTTTTATCAGACAATCAGTCATCACATACACCAACATATTATGTGCCTCAACATCATTGGGACTCCTCTTCTAATAGAGATACGTTCTCACCATCTTCTCAACGATCTAATGGATCGTCTCATTCATCCTATAAAGTGGATACAAACCCAACAGCACCTCAAAGTCATTATTCGAATCCTCTGATGTCTATATCGAGTCCATATTCTGATTCTATGAATTCAATTGAGAACAACACCACAAACACAACAGTTTCGAGTCCTTTATTGAGCTCAAGAGCTCCACCCGTGCTCTCAAACCCAATTCCATCGCATTGGATGCAAACCAACGGAAATTTATCACATTTTGATTATAGTAATACAGAATCCAATAATGGATCCGATAACGGATCTAATAATTCTTCGAGGCCTACTTCAAGAAGTGATACAAACAATTTGAATACTTCTATGGTTTGATTTTAGAACTAATTTTGTTGAGTTATAGGCGCTTAAAGACTATTATTTATTATTATTATTGATAAATATTAAGGCATTTATTATATTCAGATCAATTAAACAATAGTTAAGAGATTTTAATATAAAGATTGTATTAAATATACTGTAAAAATGTTTAATAATTAAATAATTGCATTTCAAATTGTGCTCTACTGTGGAATGTGTGATGTGTTCAACTCTTGATGATTCTCTTTTGTTCCAATTATGGTTCTCAGTAAGCATAAGGCAAATCACATTTTTTGCGTCAAAACGCTTCAATTTTTCACAAATAATTTTATTTTTCATAAACTATTAGTCTAAGACTGTCAAGGTCCGGGTTAGCTTCGGAAAATCCACAAATTCAAGCCCATTCAAATCTCATCGGTTTTCTGAGATAATTATTTGTTCAAAATCACATTCGCGACAAAATTTTTTTTTTAAATATTTCCCCAATTTTTATGTTGATTTTTCAAAAAAAACTCGATAGCGGGAAAACTCATCGTTTTCTAAGACGAATTTTTTAAAAATGACATCAAATATCAATTATTTTATTTTTCATCAAACTTGAAAAAAATGAAGGAGACCAACGTCTAATTTTTGATCATTTTGAGAATCCTGGTCGGGGTCAACCCCGGGCTGAACCTCCCCCTTGGCAAAACCTCATTAGTCTGAATGAAATGCAGTTTTTTCTATAAAAATAATTATTATTTAAGCTCTCATAATAGGGTCCCGACAACAGCTCAATGGGTTGTTGGTTCGAGTCTAGACCAAGACCAACTCTCTTCTGTCTCTTCTGACTGCGAGTCAGTCTTGGCCTCACTCAGTAATAAGAGAGTCAAACACAGAGAAAATGTAATTCATAGCAACTATTTTTTGTGATTTAGATATGAAAACTACATAAAAGAATGAAATGCAACATTAGTTTAATTTTGTCTTATATATGAGATCATGTTTTAATTTCAATGTTTTCAATATTAATCTAAATAATAAACATTTGTATAAAACAATTAAATTTAAAATAAACGGAACTCTATTTCCAAATGGTATATAAAGTTCAGTACCGGTAATAAAGTCTCACAAACCGGTCACACATTCGAGAGTAGAGCAAAAATAAGTTTAAATATAAAATTAAATGAATAAATAAGAAATAAAATGCATTTCAACAATAGATTCAAAAGTTGGTGTTTTTGGATTCGATATCAATAAGTTTAGACTCTTTTTTAATATCAGAGCAATTTAACTCTTGTTTGTTATGATCTGATTGAGTCCAACCCTGAAAGTTAGACAATTGGTTGACTTTATAGTTGTTCTCCTCTTCTATTATTCGGTTGTATTCATCGATTTCGTACTGATATTTGGGTGAAGTAATGCCCAAAAAATTAGCCAAATTTTCTCCGATATAATCACAAACTGTTGTCAATTAAATTGTTTAAAGTATGAAAACAATTAAAATGTGAAACTATTATAAAACCTTTGAGTGTTTGACATCCGAACCAAACCACAGAACTGGTTATGTTTGAGATTAAGGCAAACCTTTTCTGTAATTTAATTCTAATTTTATTTATTTATTAATTATTTTATATAAAACTCAAATCAAACCGAAGCTAATTGTTGTTCAGAAGTCTTTTCATCCGAATCTTTCTCATCCATGTCTTCGATGTCTTCTTCATTACTGTATTCTTCGAGAACTCCATCACTGAAATGAAGAACTCTTTTGGGAGTCTTTATATCACAGACAACACTTCCATCACTTGCAACACATCCAACACTTTGAGACATATTGTTGTTTGACTTCATTTAAGAGTTAATAACAATTATTATTTGATTAGACTTTTGACAGAATTGAATGCAATCAATAGTTTGTTTCCAATAACAACACTATTAATGCATAAACAGTACGAAAGCCGATAATAAACACATGCTCTCAAACATGTAAACAATCGTGTGTTTGGACACAAATAGCTCTTTAAATGATTAAATGCGTTGATGACAGACATAAACATTAAATCATTTGATTTAAATATTTTATTTTCAAAACAATTATTAGTAAAAAATGTCATTTAAAGTAGTGCTGAATCGCTTTTATTCCTTGTGTTTAACAAGAAATCAAAACATCACAAGAGTTAAGCCATTAATTTATAGGACAGTAAACTTTCGTCTGTTTTCAGGCAAACAAAAAGACATAAATATTGGGAAACAATCCGAACAACAAAAGGAAGACGTGGTTTCGGGCCCTATAGTGCTGGTTATGGTTAAGGACCAAAACGGGAAGATCTTAGGCGTGAAGACCAAAGCAGAGGCAAAACTGATGGCGAAGAAGATGTCAATGTATTTGATTGAAGACAAAGCAGAGAAAAGCAAATATCCTGTGTTTCAATTGGTGTCAAACAAACTGTTGGCTAAATTGGATCAAAACAATAGCACTCAAAGTGATACCAATGATACCAATCCTTTAGACACCACTTCTCGTGACTTAATTGATAACAAAAAGAGTGTAACAAAAAAAGTGCGAGAAATAAAACGAATGGCTTTCTCTGCAAAAGTGAATGACAACGACTTAAACATTAAAATAAAACAAACGAAAAAATGGATTTCTAAAGGAAATGAAGTCAGAGTTAATATAAATAGTCGTGAAAGTGATAATAAACTTTTGGTATTATTCGTCTAATTTTTTCCAATTTATTGACATATTTTACGAAAATTTATTTTCATTTAAAGGAAAACATTTATCAACGTTTCGAACAAGAGATGAAAGGAGTGGCAAAGTTTGCACAAAAGAAGATAACTAACAGTGAATTAAAGTTTTCCTTACTTTCAACGCTTGACAGTAAAGATCATGTTATTGCTGAAGAAACTAATGATAAAACTGATGAAATGTCTATTGATTTGGATAATTTAGATCCCAATAAATTACTGACCGATGAATTTGAAGAGCTATTAAAGAAAAAATAAGTTAATTTGTTATATTTGTGTAATTTTTATTTTATATACTTTAGGAATTTTATAAAGAAATTTAATTAAATTGCAGGTAATCTTAATCTTCGAGCTCTTCCTATATATAATACAAACAATATCTATAATAAACTCAGTCTCAGGAATGATTGTAATCCTTTATTCAATTTATTTATTTATAATATCAAAAAAATATATATTTAAACGACAACAACTATAACTTTTATTATTCAATTATATAAATAGAGTTATTTAAAGTGATTTATTGTTTTAAGAGAGGTCATAATCACTGCAAAACTAATAATTTTTAAACTTATAAATATATTAATTCCTATGTTAGCTTTTATAGCAATTGATAGTATTAGAGGTTGATTTGATTGTCTATGCATTCATTTCTAAACTCAATGTCTTGAGTCATCATTTCTTTGATTTGATCCTTCGATAATTGAACTCCAGTTAATTGCGATGCTTTACTTGCTTTGCGACGAAATATTTTATTACTATTTTTAGTCTAAAATATAAGTTCAAAATAAAATAAAAAATTAGTCAAAAATGAACACAAAAAAAATCAAATTTGTGCTCACATTTACAGGTTTAGGCTTCAAATGATTGTCCAAGTGTTGAATTAACGACTTTTTATAACTAAACACTTTATCACATCCCTCTTGAGTACACTTATGCTGTTCTCCATTATGAGCACTTCTGATGTGTGTCATTAAACTTGATTTTCTGGCATAACTCCGATCGCATCCCTCGAAAGTACACAATATTTTGTGTTTAGTCTCTGAATGAATGGTTTCTTTGTGTAAATTTAAATTATAATTATTGTTAAACTTTTTATTGCAAAGATCACACTCATGACAGGCTTTGTGCACAACTGCGATATGTTTTCTCAGTTCAGTCCATTTTGAGGCCACAAAATCACAGCCATCTCTACCACAGGCATAGCCTTCATGTGTCTTGAGATGACTTTTCAATTTTGATTGAGTGACAAACTGTTTGTCACATTTGTCACAATTGAAAGGCTTTTGTCCGCTGTGTCCATAAGAATGGATTCTTAATTGAAATTTAGTTTTAAATACTTTCTCACATTCAACACAATTGTATTGTTTGTGAGCCTTTTCTTGAGTTTTAGTTTTCTGCTTATTATCGTTATTATGATCATAATTATGCGGTCTTTTCATATGTTTATTAAGATATGTCTTACAAGTGAACGAACGCTCACAGCCGTCGATCCGACAAATGAATGGACGCTTTTGTGGACAACAATTCATATAATCATTTGTATTAATAATAAATATTAATATTAATACATACCTGTCCTGAATGTTGTCTTTCATGTCTCTTAAGTCTATACAATCTTTTGAACATTGCATTGCATTTGTCATAAGTGCAGACATAATGCAAATCATTTTTTGCTGAATATTTATTATTAACTGAATTCTGAGTTCCTTTCAATTCAATTGAATCGCTTTCTGACTCCGACTGACCCGTCATTTAAGTAAACATTTGAATCGATGTCAACTCACGAGTAAATGCATTGCAGACATCACGACATGCTTTTTAAGTATGAAATTATTTAATTTTTAAAAAACCAAAATAGAGGTCGACTCAGATTTTTGTGAGATACCGAACAAAATGTTATAATTTTTTTGCATAACAACCATTAAATTTAAATATTAAATTGAATCACAAATAAAGAAAATGTTTTTATTAATATTTAGAGTATTTTTAAATTAAAAATTTTGATCACTTTATAAATTAAAGAATAAATATTACATTAATAATATTTATCGGAAATACAGATATAAAATAATAAATGCATTGATCTCTATATTGAAATCTAAAGACTTGAGTGTTGATGTGTTGTCATTACATTAATATTGTATTTATTGCCGGGTTTTTAATGTTTATCTTTTCTGTGATGACAACTATTAATAATTTAATAAAACATTAATCGTTTTAAATATTTTAACAAATATTTTGCACAACTTTTGATCAAAAAATATTTAATATAAATAATGAGCACATAATATATGAAAATTATGTGAAAAGTTTTAGTTTTAATATTAATAAAAAAAATTATTTAAACACCAATTGAATTGTCGTAATCTCTAATCAATTAATTGCTGGAAATGTCGGACCAAACGAACAACGAGAACAAAACCGATGCGGAAGTAATACAAGTAGTGACTGATGTTTTGCCAGAAGTTAATAAATCGTTTTGTTTTGTTGGCGAAGACTTTGCGAGCGATTCCTTTTCTGTGGACTTATTTGTGAAAAGGAATCGATCGAAAGCATCGTTAGAACAGCTCAAAGACGACCTCAGCTCTTATTTAAGAGTTTTGAAGACTTCGATGATTGAACTGATAAACGAAGACTACACAGATTTCGTTAATCTGTCCACAAATCTGATGGGTTTGGATAAAGCGATCGCCAACTTATCCACTCCTTTGAGACAATTACGTGACGACGGACTCAAAATAGAGAATCAATTCAGTGATTCCATTAAAAGACTTGAGTCAAGAATTACTGCACTTAAGAAAATCCGACAAAATAAGAGTCAATTAAATAAATTGATTGCTATTATGAATGGTATGGAAAGGGCTGAGAAGTGGTTCAATCATTTTGAAAACAGTCAGACCAATAGTGATAATGAGAAGCATTGGTTCTCTTCTATAGAAAAGATTGCTTTAGTTATCATCAAAATTGAAATGCAATTCAAATCACTTGACTTAAGCATACCTTTAGTCACACAACAGTTGATCCCAAGGTTTGAACTCATATCTAATTTGTTGTATGAAAACCTTGAGTCAGGATTTTTCAATGCAATTACGAATAGTGATAGAGAACAACTCGAATCTGTGTTAAGAATATATTCTTTGAATGGAAAACACTTTGAATTGGAGAATATGTTGAGACAAAAAGTGGTTAAGCCGTACATGAATGAAGTCATTTGTGAGACTTTTCTCGATAAATATGGAATCAATCGTTTCTTTCAAGAAATACTTGAATTCATTGACTTGAAGTGTCAGCTAATCATTGATTTAAATGACGAAAACTTTTCATTTATGATACGGTCTGTTTGGAGTGAAATCTGTAACTGTCTAACCATAAGAACGACATCACTTTTTTCTGCGGGAAATCCCGATCGCTTTCACTTTCAATATTCGTCAACCATTGAATTCATTGACAAGTTTATAACGAAAAGCAAAATAGAAAAGTCTGTTCTAGAAATGGAACCAAATTATAACGAATTAATAAACAAATTCAATACAGAAGTGTATTTTCACATTCGATTCCAACAAATAGCCACTAAATTGGAGTCAGCGCTTAACGAACACCCTTATGATTACAATAACGAGAACGGAGTCAATAATCAATTGAAGCTATTCGTGACACAAATCCTATACGAATGCATAACCACCTGCTGGTCTCCTAAAACAGTATTTATCGCACATCTGTTCTCATCCTTTTGGAAAACAACACTTCAACTGTTGAGTCGCTATTCGTTTTGGTTGCAAAACCTCAAAGATTCTGAACTAAAACTCGCCTCAAATAACATGGTTCTAAACGAGACAACAGTACAAAACACAAAATATTCAAATCAAAGTATATTTTTAGGTCTTCTCATAAATGATTGCGAGAATATTATAACTAAATTAAAGTCATTTTTTGAATCAAATATTCTAACTCTAAAGCCATTACTTGTAAATGAACTTGAATTGAGACAATCGTTTAGTGAAGCCCTTGAATCGGTTGAAACCAATGGGTTGTCAAATGTGGTCAAACTTATAAAGTGGTGTCTTGTGAGCCAATGCGACCTTCTCTTGAGACAAGTGAATGATGTGCCGCGACTTTACAGAAAAACTAATAAAGACGTTCCTATTAAAGCATCAAATTATGTCAATAATTGCATCGATTTAATCAAATTCATTACTTCCAGTGAAAGTCAAGTTTGGAAACTTGAATGGACTCAAGATATTGTCAGCGAAGTCACCTCTCATTTCAAACAATTCACTTCTGAAGTTTTGACATCTGTTCAGAAAATTGAGGACAGTTTGAAACGACTCAAAAAAGCTAAAGTCGGAAATCAAAACAATCAAATGAAAAACAATTCGAGTATGACTGACGACGACAAGATTCGACTTCAGATATATTATGATGTGGAGGAATATGGGAAACAGGTATTCATTTTTTTTATTCATTACTTAAACAGATTTTGATTATGTTCTCTATGTTTAGATCGAAGAGAAGTTATGCGTCAAAAAGGATTCAATCAAACCATTTGTCGAATTGTATCAAATGACGAATACGACCAAAAATTTAATAAATTAAAGTAATTTTTAGCACATTTTAGAAAAAATAAAATTTTCTTTTATTGTTTTGAGGCCTTAATTATTATATAAATGTATTAAAATTCACATTTAATAATAATTTATATGTTAAACAGATTTTGAAAACTTCTTGTTATTGATATAAATATTTTATTAATATCTATGAAAATAACTTATAAAATAAATAATTTATATAATATATGAATATCTTTTCCTCTCATATAAATCTATTGAATATTAGATTTGATTGAATACTAAATATGAATTAGTATTAGAAACGCATTAAAAATGATGAATAACTCCGAACTTGAGCTGTCCCTCAAGTTCTTCAGCAGTGACAGCGCCGTGAATTGGTTTACATCCGGGGTTGAAAACAGAATAAGCGGATAATTCTCCTCTTTTTCTCTTTCTGTTCCTTAAATTGGTGCAAATGAAGAACAGAGCCGCTATTGCAAAGAAAACGGCTCCAAATTCTAGAATAATGGCCAGGATTTGACACAATATATAAATCAATATTTTAATTATTATAATAGAGATCTCATATTTGGTAAAAGAAGTGGTCTCTTCTTCTTCGTCATCGATCGGAAAAACTGATTCTTCGTATAAATGAATTTCTGATTCACAATCACTTTGTTCTGAAATCAATGGTTTTCGATCACTATTATTGTCATCCATTTTATTCTTATTCTCAAGTTCTGGTTCTCTTATAATTCTTCTTCTGATTGAATCAAAAATATTAAACAATTGAAGTGAAGAAGAATTGGATTTTTGTTGAGAACTGTCTCTCAGTCTATTGGCTCGAAATTGAGCCAAATTTGACTCTATTTTGTTGTCTATGTTTCCACTCATTTATTAAATTAAAATAATATTTGATTTAATGGTTAATAAACTTATTATAAAATAAAAAATGTTTATTATTATCGTTTCATTTGAAACACTTTAAGTTAATTACAAATTATTGTAAAATATTTTTGAGTTATATTTTGTGTAAACAAACGCAAAAATGTTTAATAAAATAGAAATGTTATCCAAAATGCCATTTAATTAAAATACGTGTCAAAACACAAACATATTTTATAACAATAATAATAAATTAGATATTATTTAATTAGTTATCAGTACTTAAACAGCTTATAAAGCACTAAAACATATTTAATATAACGTGAGGTAAGACGTGACGTAATACATAAACACAAACGTATCGACAGTTATAATAAAATCCACAACTTATGGCCGTTTTATATGAATTATAAACTGTTTCTAAATATTACAAATATTTATATTTATATAAAATATAATTAATAAATAATAAATTATTGATTTATTACAAAAGAGAAGATATGATGTGGTCATCAAAATCGAAACCTCATTCAAAACCAGAAGAATTAGAAGAAGAGAATCGAGAAGTGAAACGATTGAAAGGAAGACATGAAGGGATCAAATGTGTGATAGAATTAGAAAACGGTTTGATAACTAGAGAACTGATGGCAAGACTTGTTTGTGAAATATGTAAATATTTGCTTTACGACAGACAACAAATACCATTCCCATTGTCTAACTCTCAAAGTTTGGTTCAATTGAACGATAAGTCGATAACTTGTAAACTGTCGACAAGAGAAGAGCTAATTTTGTTGATAATCAAAGATTTGAATGAACTGTTTGATGAATTGGTTTGTGTAATGAAATTGGATGAGATGTGCATAGAATGCGTGTCCCTATCATTGGGTCAATCGTTGCAAATGCCGAAAGAGTTGTATTGCATAGAAATGCCGGCAATAGATATCTATAACGTAAAGCATTCGCTTCAATGCAAAACAATTAGTCTGAGGTCAGCTGTCACCCGATTTTTCAAAACAATACTAAACGACGGAAACATCTTATTTCAAAGCAGAAAAGATATCGCTATCACTAAAATATTTCTTCTCATAAAGTTGAAGAGAAGTGATGTCTCACTTCTTATGGAACACTCGCATAAGTTTCACTCTATTAGTGATGAATGTGAACCACTGTTTACGCCTCACGTCAACTATGAATTGCCTAAAATAGGAAATCGATTCAAATTTACAATTAAACAAAAACAATGTGACTGTAGTTTTGTTGCAAATGAAGAGCATTTCGAGATTTATGATGAAAATAAAGAACATCAAAGTGATTACAATTGTGTGGATCAAGAGTTAAGCGAAACAATATCTCACTTATCTGTTAATTCTTCGCCTAATAAAAGTGAGGACGACTTCATTTGGGTTCAAATAAGATCATCAATAAAAGGGGTTCTCTATAACAATGCAAATAAAGACGATTTATTGCTCACTTAATTACATGAAAGTTAATTACAAAATGGTCTCCAATTACTAATTCATTTATATTTAATTACATTTTAATCGATAAAATTTCATTTCAATTTGGAATATGTTTTGTGTCCATTCGTGTAATTCATTAAATATTTTAAACCCAAATCTTATTTTACTGTTTGTTTATGAGTCTGTTTTCTAACCCAAGAACCGGTTTTATCAATACATTGACCAGAATTATCAAATGTTGCGAACGATAACTTCTTTGTATTACACGGACTGACTGATCCGCGTGATCCGCTATAACTATGACCTGAATTACTGCCCAAAGAGCTAACTGTCTCTGATGTTTGAGAACCATCCGTACAATCGTAATGACGAATGTTGTGATTATAGGAATTGTCAGTTTTGTCGACCGCTTCTATGAATGAGTTCAGTAATGATTCGATTAGTTTTATTTGACGGGAAAATATCTGAAGAATGTTGTTATTATTGGAATTGTCAGGTATTTGGATGAATAAACAGGGAATACAATCAGGATTTGTATTATCTTTGGGACAACCGATAGCCCAACAAAACTTATTATATTCTACTGAAAGCAACGGCTCCTAAAAAATAAAAACATTTTATTTCATAAGTTCTCTGAAGCAGTGATAAGTGTTGATGACTTACAGAAGTTTCTTTAGAGATGACATGAACGCCATCGCGATTGATAGCGACCCACACTTTGAGGTCGAAGTGATTCATAAGAGACCCAAATCCTGATTTGGTTCGTCTTTCTATTTGCGCAGAAAAGTATGCGCTTCCATAGCAAGGGATAGACCAACAAATTTCCATATATTTTCTCAATAATTTATATTCAGTGGTTTCACTTTTGGAAATTTCTTCCAATTGTTTAATTATTTGTTGCGCACAACGAGTCGATTGAGAGTTACGACTCAGTGTACGAATCAATCCATTGAGTCCGTTATTATCATTAATTTTAATATAATTGCACGGAATGTATTCGCTTAAATGCTGTCGAAAATATTCGATCGTATGTTTGCTTTTATCAAAAGGGCCCAAATCGATGGCCGCTTGAATTGCAGCCAATTTGGCATAATTATCAGTGGGATATCTGCCGTCCAATACATTGAGCTTTGCCTCTAAGTATAGCAGACGAAGTGCTCCCATATCTGACGATTCAATGCCTATCTCTTGAAGTTTATCACTGAAAACATTTCTCTGGAAACCAAGTGTTGGCTCATCTTTTTCAATGAGCTCTTGGTCTTCAATGAGTTCGATGGGTCCGTGTTTTGAGAGATGAGAGTCCCAATTGGCCAATATGTTGAATGGCTTGTGATGGGGTTGTAATTGCAATTCAAGATATGCTGATGTCACCCAAATTGCAAACATATTCTTATATTTGGCATCAAATTTCAACTGTTTATCTTTGCATAACTCCTGATGAACTCTGTCTGTGATCTCTTTTGCTGTTACCGATGCTATTCGTTGAGGGAATGACAGAATGATAGGCTTTTGACTCATGAGGAAAACTTGTAATTCATTGTTCTCCACTTCAGTTTGTGATCCGTTCCCTTCACTTATTAGTAATAATTTTAACGCTTTGGATGAACTCATATTCGAAATAATCGATGAATTGATTGGAATTCTGGTCACAAAATAATTTTTAATGAGAATAGAAGTTAACATTTTATGTAATAGTAATAAAAAGTAAATTCAACACAATTTGGTGTTTAGAACACATTGAAAGACAGTCTTATGTTTTCAAATAAATAGTTTACAATAGTTTACAACCAATTTATGTAATTATTGTAAACCAGTTAATACTCAAGAAACGTGTGTTAATCATAGTTTACCTCAAATATAATCTTTAGTTAACTAAAGCATTAAAAATGAACTCAACTTAAAAATATATTATAAGAGAACTAACTTTAAACTGAAAACAATTATTGAAAAACTAATTTACTTTATATTGTTTTTAAATGAAGTTAAAGAGCGATTCACTTTAATAGACTATATCTGATAGTATGGTATCTGATAGTATAGTATATGATAATTGAAT
>JAQGCH010001432.1:0-15729 GCA_034699485.1 Nanhermannia elegantula | reverse complement strand
TAAAAAATACAATAAAATAAGTGGCAAAAAGGAATTCACCTCTAGAGTGGACTTTATATGAAGACATAAAGTAACTAAAATTAGAAAAATACGAGAAAACAGTGAAGGAAATATTGAGTGCGACTTATAGGTGAAGTGCGACTTATACGATGAAAATCAAATTCAAAAATTTTATTGAAATTTTAAAATAAAATGACAAATGATTTATTAGTTTATTAGACAAACTTAATTAAATCAATTAAATTCTTTAGAATATGCTTCAAATGTGCAAATAATTTGAATGAGTTCTTGGGGTAATTCTTTTTTAACGGTAATAATTAACAATTTCTAGCTTTTTTCGTACTTCAATATGATTTACTGGTATTAAACATTTCGAAGTTTGACTTAATTAATCACAGAATATAACACAAAAATTATTTAAATCAGTGTTATTGATAACAAATATTAATTTCAGAAGTGCGACTTATACGTGAAGTGCGACTTATCTGTTAACTAAGTTTGACTTTGAATTTTGAACATATTTGAGAGATGCGACTTATACACCGGGTGCGACTTGTGTGTGAGAATTGAGGGCAAGTCTTAAGCTGTAAATATTATTACATATTTATTATTAATTGTTTAATGTTACTTTTGTAACTACTTTTTCTAACACGAAATGAATAAAACTCATATTTCTAAATTTATTATTTTTACGCCGAATATTGCCACCGAATTTGTCATTCGAGTCACGTCGAAAAAGTTAATTACTAGTTATAGTATTATTAAAGTAGAGCTTTGTTTGAGTTATAATTCTTATTCAAATAAGTGTCTATATTTGTGATATGGAAAGGCATCTAAAGAATCCAAGTTTATAATTAGATTTAAAGCTGTTTTGGGTCGTAATCACAACTTTAACTTATCGATATATTTATTGTTTCTAGCATAGATTGGCAGATAGAAATTGCTAATAGATAACGAATGTTCTATTTTTTTCAAATTTTTTATTTATCAATTAATTCAACTATTATTATAAATTTAATTTTATAAACTGATTTCGCTACTATCTACAGCTTAGTTACTTTAAAATAGTGAAGTGCAAATGACAAGTTCGAGCTTAAGCTTGAGCTTGAGCTGAGCTTGTCCCAGTTCAAATTTTTAATAATGATAAAAAATTCACATTAGGTTACAAGTATTCAATTCTGTTAATTTTATTTTATATAATTCTTAATATTTTATTGAAGTAAAGAATAGACCGTTATGCGCCCAATTTTGCTCACCTAAACTAAAATGTAACATAAGAATAAATTATTTGCAGAAAAGGTTAACTCTTAAGGCACTAAAATGTGTTAGGCGCACTTTATCATATCATATTTAAAATACTATAAATTATTATTGAAATCAATACTTTCTATTTTTTAAAATTATGTTAATATTTACATTAAAAGTCATTTTGAATTTAATTTTATGTATAAAACAAGAGACAGTCCATTCAATAAAAATGAAATCCAAAAAGAGGTTAAGTGAAGTTAACCTTTTCTGCGGTGACTCATTCATAAGTACAGTAACTTCAGATTTCTTTTATTTCTTAAATTGATTTTATCTGTTTGTGAGAGTTTCACAAATTTTTTAAAACTTCAAATTTAGTTCAACTTGAAAAGAATAAGCCATAGACAAGTGATTTAATAGTGCTTTCCTCAACTCATTTGGGCTAATAAGGGTAAGCCAGATACTCAATTAGCCAAATACCCAAAGCCAGATCATATTAAAGGATAGTCAGAACTAACATATATTATTGTCTGTATAGTCTGTATACATAAAAAATTATTACAGACTTTATGTCTCACGCATTCTTAGTAAATCTTAAATAATATAAACAATATATTCATTAAAATTACGCTACGATATGGCTTAATTTTATAGCTCATTAGCATCACTTAATTATATTTGGGTTTGGGCTCAAAATATCCTAAGAGTATCTTAGGATCTTATATAATATATTTTTGTGTATCAAAAGTAATGAACGCAATTATTTTTATCTTCGTAAATGTCATACTAGTATTTCCAGTTCATTTAAATTTTAAAAATGAAAAACATTGAACAATAATCATTTCATTTGATTTGTGATTTCCTTATTGTTTATGAAATATATTAAAAATTTTGACATTATATAAAATAATAAAACTGATCGAATCAATATATCATAATTGATTGATATACTAATATATTATATAATATTTATACAATAATTTATCACATTTTTTATTACTTTTAATTTGTTAACTGGTTTAATGTAATAGAATTGTATTAAGTTTTATTGTTTTATTGTTTCTTTATTTTTCTTTTTTCAATCAATAACTTAATATTCAAATTTTAGAAACACTTGAAAATACTTAAAACTAAAGAACTTCTGTTTGTTAACAAAAATATTTAATTAAATTTCGATTAAAACTTAATCAAATAAATTATTAAACACATTCACTGCTTGTAAAAGAAATATCTAACAGTTGATGAGTTAGGTATTTAATCATTTGAATCATGTGTTAGTTATTCAAATTGATGGCAGAGATTTATTTTAATTAAATTTACACATTATTTACAGTTTAATTAATCGAAAAAGTTAATGAAATAAATTTAAAACTGAATTAGAAAAATTAAAATATGATAAATCAAACAAACTTTAAATGTTTTTTGTGCCAATTTTAGTGCAAATGCCTCATACTTATCGACTTAACTGCTCGTAAAAAGTTTTTATGCATTTCAGTTCTTGTCTATATTATAATCACTAAACTATTACTTATACAGGGAGTCCAGTCTAAAAGTAGTCCGAGAGTTATCAGATAAATAAGTAAAGAAAAGGATATTTTAAAAACCAGATAAATGCAAACAAGTAATCAATGAGTAACAGAACTCTTTTATAAACTTCAATCAATTTGATTATTGATTGCTTAATTCAAAGTATTAGTGTTTTTTAATGTTAAAAACTATTTTTTATTATGAATGTTAACATTTTTATTTATTATAACACAAAATGTGTTTTAAAGTAAATCATATTAAATGATAATTGTTTATTGTGTTTACAATTTATCACAAATTTTTGCAAATTTAAATCTATATTTTATAATTTATTTATTATTTTTAAAAGTATCCAAAATAAAAGTCATTTAATTGACTGTAAACACTATTCTTATTGTTTATGTGACTGATCACCAAATCATATCTAATCTCATTTCATGAACTTTTTATTATAACTGCTCTTTAAAAAGACAAAAGTAAGAAAAGTTTTAAAAAAGTTTTGGGACCACTATTAGACTGGACTCCCGGTATTTGAATGTCATTAATCTAA
Source organism: Nanhermannia elegantula (assembly GCA_034699485.1). Taxonomy (NCBI): domain Eukaryota; kingdom Metazoa; phylum Arthropoda; class Arachnida; order Sarcoptiformes; family Nanhermanniidae; genus Nanhermannia; species Nanhermannia elegantula. The sequence continues at coordinate 12,407 of JAQGCH010001432.1, read as the reverse complement.
TAATTTCTAAAAATTTAAAATTTCTTCAAAAGAAGCATTAACTGAAGCGAGGGATGAGATAACCAAATAAAACTCTAAAGTTTTTTAACCTTTAAAAGGATATAAAATTTTACAAAAATTGCCTGAAATTTTATAATTTACTTAATTAAAACATTTAAAAGAATTATTTTTGTGATCAATATATTTAATTGTTAGCTGATTAATAGCAAATTGAGATTTGAATAAATTTATAATCATCTAAATGTGATGCGCTTTTGGTAAACGTATATCGCACGCAAATCACGCCTTTAGGAATAGGTACACTTAAATCCAAAAATAAAGACGATATTAAAATATATACTTTCATCTATAGCACATTTAAGGTTTTTATTTTACTTACTTTACATTATATGATTGACAGGAGTAATAGTGACTGTTTTTATCAATTAAATCAGTCATTCAATTCAAGTTAAGTTCTTTCAAATTTCAACTTTAATATAGAAAAATATTTTTGTACAGTCACCGAAAGTAAAGAGCCTTACAGTTAAGTCTAGCTTCGACTTTATTTTTGTATTTAAGTGTATTTAATAATTTGAATTGAATTGATAGAACTTTCAAAAAATATTTATTTATTATGCCTCAAATATTATATTTCATATTTAATAAAATGTGCCCAAATATTTACTTAATATGTGCTTATTTTATAGAAAAGAATAATTTTGTGTTACTTTGAGGAAACTGTTTTTAAATCTACTTTCATTTTTCAGAAATGTTTCTATATTTTTGGTAAAATAATCATAGATTTAAAAAAGTCCTAATAGACTAAGAAAATTTTAAGATTTTTAACACCAGTCAATCTCCACAGCTATGATTTTCATCTCACACTACAACTCCACTAAGTTTTAATTTTTTACCTCCAACTTTATTCCACTGATTTTTCACAATTTCAATTCCACTCAAGAGGGGTAAAGTTCGAATTTAGCACTATAGTCTTCAACTTTAAAATAGTTATGGTAATAGTATAGTATGTGGTAAATATCCTAATTTTACGAATCATTTAATTAAATATTTTTTATTTGCTGACCCCTCAAACAGTGCCGTAGACAGCTTTTTTGGTCAGGAGAGGCCAAAAATCCAAAATTTGTTCCTTAAAGTTCAAGATTTATTGAATCAAAATTTAGAACAATACAGTTTTTCTATTTTTTACAATGGTTTTTAGCAAATTCAATAACAAATTTATCTAAACTTAAATATAAAGCAATTTCTCTTTCAATTGAAATGAGAGCTAAACCGTTCAATCTTTCATTTAACATCAGTTTGACTTAAGTGAGATATGAAATAACTTTATAGTTTTGCTACTCTTAATTGTTTGAATTAAATTTTTAGCACTTTAATACATTTCAAAATTTTTGTACAAAATTTTTCTCACAGCACTTTAATTTGAAAAATCTTTGGGGAGGCCATGGCCTCCTTGGCCCCCCCTCTGGCTGCGGCTGTGCCCTCAAATATTGATTTATAAATTCTACCGAATGAACATTTTCTTTTATTCTTATGCATATAAGAAACGACAGGACAGATAACGGGTCAAATTTTTATTTTATGCGATTTTCAAAGCTCTATTAACTACCAGAGCCAACCAAAGAGAAAAACTCCTCTAAAACAACAAAAAACAGATCAAGCATAAAAAATGTCTCCCCAGTGCCTATTTTGATTATTTTTAATTTATCATTCAGATAATTAAAAGTTTATTTTAACTAATTTTCGTTTAAAATAAATTAAATAATTATAATATTTTCAATCAATTGAAAATTAATTATAGTAATAGATATTCTATCAGTATTTAAAAAGACGTCTTCTTCAGCCAACTCCCTAATGAGAGGAGATCTCAGTGAAGAATTTAATTATTCTTACATTTGTTAACTTAGTGAATATCTCTAATCCGCTCTAATCTAACTGACATAACATAACGGATAAAACTCCATAAAACAAAATCAACAAATAATATAAAATTTCTAAAAATCAAAATAAAATATAAAATTAATTAAAAATAAAGTAGTATTTGATTACTGTAAATATTATAATTGTTTATAAATTGAATCCTGTATATTATTTAAATCTCTTCCCGATATACGTTTGAAAAAACATGTCATACAGTATATTAAAGGAAAACATGATTTTTTGTTTTAAAAAACAAACATATTTTGTATTTTTTATCTCAAACTTTTAATGGCTTTCTTTATCTGTATTTTTATACGAATGACAAGCTTTACTAGAATTTAGTTGTTGTGCATTGCATTTTAATATATTCAACGTTTATATATATATAAACGTTGCAAAAGAATATTGCATTTTATATCTTAAAAATATATAAATAAAAAACAGAGATTAAATCCTTAAGTAAATGGTTATGTATAGACTTGTAAGCTAGTAGTGAACCATCAATTTATATGATCAATGTATACATTTATTTATGAAGTATTCTAATTACATACGGTATGCAAAACTATATCTTTGATAAATATATGCACATAATTATTATATTATAGTTTTCTGAATTGAAAACACCAATAATTATCGATTTTTTATTCTGATTATATGCATAATATAAGTTATACTAAGTATTCAATACTTATTTTGTACCTCAGGCTCAGTCACGCAACAGTATAAACATTTTTGCCAACAGACATCTCAACATTCTGCTCAACCAATTCAGTACTGAGAGAGAGAGAGAGAGAGAGAGAGAGAGAGAGAGAGAGAGGAGGGGGGGGGAGAGAGAGCAAACATTGTTTCTAATCGGAGTAACTCATTCTCTATTTCGTAAATATTTCAATATTTGTTATCAGAAAATAGTTAACAGATAGAAAATGGGATGTATTTACCGCTTATTTGCATTTTATTGAAGCCAAAACCGCAAATGCATATTACATGATAATAATTCAAAAATAGTAAAAAGCACACAAATTAAGACTTGCGAACTGAATGCATAATACGGTATTAATGTTTATGTTAGCCTTTAAGGTCTTTTAATCTTTTCATTTGAAGTTTTAGACTCGTTTTTTCTTACCTCTTGTTAACATTCAGCTCTTTTTTGGTGCATAATCTCCAATAATTTTATATAAGTTGATACACTTATCAATTTAAATGATATGTACTGTACTCTCAAATGTAATTTATTGAAGAAACAAAACCAAAATTAAAAATTACTTAAATGCCAATTATAGCTCAAATACATAGTATATCCTGTATTGTACAGTCACTCAAACAAAGTTATGGTTTATTATTTAGGAAAAGATGTGAAAAGATAAAGGTTTGCGAACTAATTGAGTTTTGCACTAAATATATTTTTATATCAATTCAAACAATTAGTCATATAATTAATTACTTATTCATAGACTTCTATTATTAGTTATCAAAAAAATTAATTAATCATATAATTTGATACCTCAATTAATATAAGTTTTTGTAACTATTAAGTTATAAAAAGTATACTTAAAAAGCATAGTTATAGCCTTTGCAGTGTATTTGATATTTTTGAAAATATTTTATGAAGAAAATCTCAACCTTATCATCAGTAATGGCCAACGCTCGAGTGTGAGCACACTCGGTCGAGCGTCAAGTATATTACATATAAAAATTTTTTCTATGAAACAAGGATTTTTATTTAAGTTGAGTTATATAAATTACTTTTATAATAAACAAACATTTAGTAATAGAATTGCGCACATCATATATATTTGCTTTAAATAAACTAATTTTGTGTTATAATAATTTTCTCAGTCATAAAATTTGCTGACTGGGGCTCCATAAATGCTCGGTGTCCGCGCACGAGCTTAAACTCAAGCTCAAGCGTTTCATTTCTCCCGAACGTGACCATCACTGCTTATTATTAAACAAACTTATGCACAGACAGACAGACAGACACAGACACAGACACAGACACAGACACAGACACAGAAATTAAGAATTTGAGTTCCAGTTCCAGTTCTTGGAGCTGGAACTAGAACTAATTTCAGTTCCAGTGTTATAGAAAATAGTGTTATAAGTATTTAGGTTCATAATTAAGTTTTTAAATTATAAGTTCTAATATAAAGGGTCCACTATGACTTATACTAATAACCCTGACCTATCCCTATCCCACAATATATAAACCCATACTTTCCCATAACTAACAATGCCATATAGTGCAAAACGGCTATAATTCGTATATTTTAATAAAGAGTTCTTTATTATATTCAAAATGTGCTTCAATTACTTAAACTACTATTTAAAATGTGTCCTAAGATGTGCCGCTGTCTACAACCCAAGCTCTACAACTAACTACATTTCTACACTAGCAACTGGAACTCAAACTAAATTCTGGAACTGATACAACACTACTTATTTGCAAAATAAAAGCTATCTCTTAAATAAAGATAACTTACAGTATTACTTACTTTTTCATATTTCTATATAGATTTTTGAAGCTGCTGTTTAATCACAAAGTGGTGATTACAAAAAACAAAACCTGAATATGTTTGACTACGATTTTTATTTTATGCAAAACACGTGTTATAATGAACGTATTCGATTACCAGATATTGCTCAATTTTTAAATTTACCTTGCTGATTTTTGAATATGATTGATAAAATAGATCTATTCATTTTAAATTAAATTTTTAATAAATTTTTCAAAGCTTACTGGTCACTAATAAGATCATTTGATTTATTCATAAATTTAATTTATTTTATTATAAAGTATGCAAGGTGAACTGAAAAAATGAGCAAGGTGTCCAGGGTTTATCAAGATTTGGTTACCGAATAACTGGCCCGGGTCTGATCCAAAATTAGAACAATTTAGTTATGTGGTATTTGCCAAAATGCCATTGTCTCATATTATTCTTCGGGAGCCGTAAGCTATTATAGTTCGTCACGAAAGCGAAAAAAATAATAATCAAATTATTATTGTTGTTAATTTGCAAAAAATCAATTTTTTTTAAAAACAAAAACAAACCTTTATTACTGTAATTAAATTTCAATTTAAAATCTCTTTACATTTAAATATTAATTGTTTTTTATTCATTTTTAAGTTATTAATATTTTATACAAATTCCTCGCAAATATTCAATTAATTTTTGAATATTTAATAATAATCTATTCGATCACTTAATATTCTTTCTTTTTTAATTAGTTTGTACTAAATTTAAAATATTATAGTTTTAATTTCAGAAGTTTTAAATATAGCCTCAAAACATATTTCAATTATATTATAGAAAATAGTGTTTGAGCTGATATAACTTTCTTGCTTATTGTTTTATGAAATATTTGTTCACTTTTGTTTCTGTTCATTCCAATTATATTCATTCTAAAAGAATTATATGATTTCCAAAAAGACATCAACATTGCTGCTAAGACTTCATGCTATTTTACTCATTTATTAATTCTTCAATTATTAAATAAGGTTTATAAACAAGTCAATCATTTTGAGAAATTTATTCTGTGAAACAATAAGATTCAATATAATTATACTTATTATTGATAATAATAACATCAAATATGAGCCCATTAATGATGGCCTAATATGATAAAAGCTTTAAAAACAGTTTCTGTATTGATTTAACTAATGATAAATGAACTTTTGAAACTTTTATTATATAGAGCTTATACCTGTGTTTACGAATCATTACTCACTATACCTATAACTAGTATTTATCAAAAAGATTTTGACATTTAATTCCGTTATTGTTTGTGCAAAATATTTGGCTTCAAAAGTGTGACATTTAATTCGTTGAAAGATTTATCAATATATAGAACTTTGATTATAATAAAACTCTTATAAACTATTCCGACACAATTAAAGTCTCATATAATAAAAAAGAAAGATTTTACAGTATTTTCAACTTTCAGGCTTACTCACGAATATTAATTTCGAAACTAAAATGAAATTTCCTTCGAAATGAAAGCACAATTATTTTTGAATGAAAAGAAAATTAAATTAAATTTAGTTATACATCATTAAACCTTTGAATAATCTGTTGTACAGTGCATTTTAAATCTTAAGAAAAAATTAAAACTTTTATCAAATATCAAACTAATTGTTAAATGTATTTCAAACAAAATTAAAAGAAAAAATGATAACTTAATAAATAGTGAATACGTAGTGATTCGTGCAGAAAAGCAAAATTAAAAAGTCGTGATTTGAAATTTAGTGATTAAAAACCGATAAAAGCTAAAGTCCTAAAATATGGTTTACATTATAATACAATACAATAGAGTTTTGAGATTTAATTTTGAAAAGTTAATGTCCGCTCGTTTTACCCTTTATTTTGAACAAGCCGTGAGAAAATCACTTAACCCGTCATCACCTAGAACTGGAAAATTGAACCGTAAAATTTCTAATAGGTTATAAAAATGCCGGTCACTATCCTTTTATATAAAAATGTGTGGAGTTTGAACTTATTATACAGGTATATATTCAAAACACAATATATATTAAAATTAAATACTAATTGTGAAAATTTATCAAAATATTCCTGCCTTTTGCAAAACTCTTACCTACTTTTGTTGAATATTGGTCTAACTTTCTATATTTAAAACTGATTCTTATTTGTTGTCAATCAATTTAATGCTAAAGCCTACACAACATTCTTCTTTCATATAAACAAACATTATTATAACTGTATTTTTTATTAATATACAAAATATATAAAAGCTGGTTATTTATGAAAACATTTATTGAATTTTTAAGACTAAATTATTCTCAATGTTGTATTTGAAAATAAAGTGTATGTCATTGCCCTTAATGATCAAAAGATCAACCTTCAGACTTACGGGTAGTGTTAGTGTAGCCTATTGTATATCATTGACATTCATTTTGCATTTAAATATTATTATATTTGAAAGTTTTTGGCACTGATTTATTAATTGTAAGAAAAAGGGCGTAATTAAATTTATAAGTGAAAAACAATTTTTATATTAAATAATATAGTATTTATTGTTTTGGAACAAAAGACTCGAATATTTAATGAACAATCCTTAATAAGTTAGTACTTATACTTATAGTACTGCACAATACTTGGAGGTTGGGTTCGAATATATTCAATTATTATTAAACTTAAATTTACAATTAAAATAATGTTTCTGAAACACAGTTAACAAAAACTCCTTCTCTTGCAATTAAACAAATTCTTCTTATCCATCATTAAAACGGTACAAATATCAGGATTTGATTTTGAGAAAGCTATTAAAAATAGCAAAATTGTCAGCTTTTAAAGATAATATAAAACGCACTATAAATCAATCTGTGCTACTTTTATAAAATGTATTTACAGAATGTTATAACTTCTTCTATGAATTAATTGATTTATTAATTTCAATGTCTTTTTTAATGGTTCAATGAAAGGTTGGGTGTGTAAAAAATTGAAGTCTCTTTGAATTTGTGAAAAATAGCCAACTTTTAATGTAGGCGTAAGGTATCGAATTTGATAAGTTGTTATTCTGCAATTTCTTATAATTAACTTTAAAAAGATCCCAAAAATCCTTTTCAGACGTTCAAATAGTAGCTATTATTGCCATTTAAGTTAAATTTAATTGAGCTTCAATTTAAAGTTAAGTATAGCTTAAAATTCCCAATGATATTAGCAATTATTTCCCACAAGAAATAGAGAAATCAATTCCCAAAATAGGAATTATTCAAGAAAGTATGGTATTTATTTTTCTCAAAAATTTATATTATTTTTAATATTTTTAAAGCTTACATCTCAATAGAAAAGGTACTTTTGAGTTTTACATTCATTTTTTTAAATATAAATTCATGTCATCTCATAATATGTTTATTTATACTTGTATTTAAAGTTTGGTATCATTTATCTTAACATTCATATTAAATTACAGTTAAATTTACAATTTTAAGTATTCGAAAAAATTCGAAAAAATTAAATTAATTTTATTAAATCTCTTTTAAATGATTGATGAATGAGTTAGTGTGAGTATACATTTTAAAATTTATATTTAATTATAATCTATTTTTAAACGAAATCGTTTGAGAGACAAAAATCAAAGATTTTCTAAGATATTTTAAAACAAATTTTAAACTTAGACAAAACTAGTTTTAAGAATATTGCTTTCAAATATAGTAATATTAACACAATTTAATTTTTAAAACATTTAAAAGTAGTTTTGTTGATAAATCGATGCATACAATGTTTCTAATTATTGTTCAAACATTAATCAAATTGTGTGATATAAACAACTAAACATTTTACAGATCTGTATTGAATAACATTGGTTTTGAATTTACCAAAAAATTTAATGTTAGTTAATATTTTCTTGTTATTAACTCAAATTTGCATTATTTAACCAGACATTCGAATAGAGAGTCAGTCGAGTCAAGGTTTTCGGTCAGATCTAATGACTATCTATTAGAAGTGATGTTCAACGCTCGAGAGTAAAAATTGACACGAGTTAAAAACCCTGAACTCATCTATAAATCAATATATCAGGATTTGGATATAAAAAACTAAATTCTTATCTAATAATACTTGTAATCAATTTATGGCAATATTAATATTCATAAAGAATAAAGAAATATTTAAATAAATTTTGTGTATAAAGATCAGATTTCTTGAATTATTTATCATTTTTGACACTATTTCAATTATTATAAACTTTTTCATAACCACTAAAACATTTAACTTGTTTTTAGTGATGGATTTTATTCGTCAGCTTTCGTAAATTGAAAATTTATTTTTTATAAAGCATTACTTAATACTTATTCTTAACTCAAGTGATATACATTTCTGGCTCATAAGCATTCTTATAGTTATTTCACAAATTAGGCATGAGCTGGGCATTAGATGTCTCTTTTTCAAGATGTTTAAGAAAATCTTATAATTCAGTTTTATTTCGGTATTTGTCAACTTAAGTAAATTTACTGTCTTTTTATTGTTTCAATAAAAATATCAAACAAGCCATTAGAGTTACGAATTGCTTTGCAATTCAATATAAATCGTTTATCGTTTACTCTATAACTAGTGATGTGAATTCCAAAATTTCGTAGAAAGTTTCTCGAGAAATAATTTCTCTTCAAAAATTAGAGAAATTTTACTTTTTATGATTTCCGATTAATAAAATTAAAAGTTTGTTAATACAAATCATAAAATAAAATTATTTTCGACTCAAACATTGAAATAGGTGTTAGCGATTGATGTTAGCGAAATAAGTTTGACATATAGTGGTCGCATAAGCAGAAATTTAAAATCCAAGTTTGTTTTTCTTTCAAAATACAGATATTAAATATCAATAAAATTTAATCTATAAATAGTATATAAGGTTACACAAAAATCCTGCGACATTTGAAATTGTCCCCAATGGTAAAGAAATTGCATGAACAAAATCTTGTTCTGAGTTTTGTTTATATGGAGGTGGAAGGGGGGGGGGGGGAGTATATTTCTCGAGAAACATTCTTAGATATATTACAAAAAAACAATATCAAAAACATTTTTTCTATAAATTTTACATCACTAGCTATAACCCATTTATAGTTTAAGAATAAGTATTTAAAATTATATCTTCAAAAAAGTAGAATTTCAGTTCTTGACAATTATAAATTTAGTAAAGTTAACACATTCTGTCTAATTATTTAATTTATAATTAATTTAACTTTATATTGTTTACTTTTAAAACTTGTCTTATACCAGAGCTTTTTAAAAAATTTTAATAAATATTTTTATAATCCATTTATAAGTTTGAATGATATATTGCTGAAAACGTTCTATCGACATGTGTGATATGTCTCTCATATTCTTGGTTAGTATTTTAATATTTTTCATGTCAAATAATAATCTTTAGTGTTTCTTTAACTTTAATACAGAAATATCTGTACTATTTATATGTTCTATTTTCATGAAATAAGTTCTAAATAAAATTTAAAATTACATTTGTTGTGATTTGAATTTTCAACAAGAATTTTGTCGTTGGATATATCAGTAAATAAGAAAACCAAAAAGGAAGACAATGACATTTTTTTAACTTTATAAATTGGCCGGCACTCCAGGCCATGCACTGCATAAATGACAAGCAGCAAAAACTTAGGCTAAACTTTTCGATCAAAACTTTATCAATATTTTTATTTATTTTCTAATTATAAAATATCCCCATTACTAATGAATTGTCATTTAATTTCTAATGTATTTCAATTACACTCAATTGATATTCATAAAGAAATGGTGAGTCATATTCACAAACACCGCATATATATCAATAAATACAAGTACAGTACAGTATCACAATCCACAGCAGAACTTTCTCCAGCCTTTTCTTAATTTTCTTTTTTTATTTGTATTGGAATGTTGACGATATAAATGTTGTTGATTTGTCGATTCCTTTCTTGGATATGGTTTTGGTGGTGTTGACGTATTGCTGTTTGAAGACGAGTCTTCATCGCTAAAATTACACCCTGTTTTTAACAGTTTTTTGCCTTTTGATTTACCCCAACTGACCAGATTTGAACTCTTGGCTGAAGCTTTATTTAATAATTGCTGCTGATATTCAATGCCAGCGAGTATTGCTGTATCGAATACTTCCTAATAATTGTTTGGCAGATAAAAGGGACTTAAAAATACTTAATGAACTTTCATAATAGTAACTAAAAGTTTATAAAAACGATATGTATGTAGAACTAAACTCTAATTAACCTTTTTTCTTAGCTTTGTTCAGTATTAATGGAAACGAAAAAAGCTTACGCTAAAAATATTAATTAATAATATGAAAATTGAATGTATTACTAAATTAGTGAATTCACACTGAAAACAATAAATTATAAAAAAAATTGCAATATTGGTTCCCAAACCTTGAGATTCTTTTGTGTTAATGCAGAGCATTCAACATATTTAATTGCATCAATTTTATTGGCGAATCTTCGTGCAACTTCACTACTGACAGGTTGTTCATGATATTGCGCCAATTCAATTAACACCTTAACGTCGTGTCTTAAATCTGATTGTGTGCCGACCAACACAACCGGTGCTTTATTTCCATGACGCTTTATTTCAGGCAACCATTTCTCCGATATATTATGAAACGATGTGGGACAGACCACACTAAAGCATAATAGGAATACGTTGGTTTGTGGATAACACAAAGGCCTCAGGGTGTCGAAGTCATCCTGTAATTAATGAGATTTTCAGTTAAAGCGAGAAAATCTATAAGATTGAGAATAGAAAGAAAAGAGGAAAAAAATTATGATAAAACATTTTTTTACGCAAAATGAAAACTTATTACAGTTTTTTCTTAGTTAGAAAATGTTTAAACATGATAATGGTTTTGCCTCTTTTAAAGCTAATCGAAAGCAATAATCTATTTTTGAGGTAATTTTGCTTATAAGTTATAACACAAACTTTGTTCGAAACAAATTGTAGAATATTTTAAAGTTTGAACTTAAAGACTACTTTTCTATATTATTAAGAATGAAATTTTGTGATTAACAACTGCTTACAAAGGCATAAACTAAGTTAGCAGTTCATTATACTATAGGCTGAGTAACTCGGGTTCGATCCCAGGCCCGAACCAACCTTAAAGTCAGTTATGTAGTAGACCAGCATCTGTCATAGCCCTAGCATTTACTCTTAACTTAGCATTCTTCGGGTTTGTTGCTCTTAATACCCCTCCCGAAAGGGAGAGCGAAAAATATTACATTATTTTATAATTTGGGTTCCCGGAAATCGGTTAAAATGAAATTTTGGTAAGACTTTAATTAAGTGATCATCACTTGATTTTATGCTTTACTGTTTGTTAGGTAAGTATTGCATTAAAATTTTATTTAAACTCAACTTAATGAAGAATTATATTTAGTGAAATATATTCCTCCCCATTTCAAAAGGGAGGAGTGGCGCAACACTCTATGGCTTCGACTTCCGATCGAAGGGTCTGAGTTCGAACCCCAGGAGTAGCTATTTTCTCTGCTATATGTTGGCCACATATTCAGTGTTTTTTTAAACATCCCTACGGCTCGACGCGTTTGCCCACGCCTACACACTGTAAAAATCTCACTGGTTAACAGGGGGCTTCGGTGAGATCTCCTCTCATTAGGGAGTTGGCTGATGAAAACGTTTTTTAAACGTATTTCTACCATACAGTAAAGTCTAAAATTAAATGATGGCCACTTAAGTAAAGTCTTACCAAAATTTTATTTTAACCGATTTCCGGGAACAAGATTTATATTTAATCCTTAAAAATGAATGAAATGATTTTATTATCATTAAATTTCTATTAAATACTATAAATTTGTAATGCTCAAACAATGATGTATATTAAGTTATTACTAACTGATAGAAAAATATTCAAACTCAAATAGAATAATGTATGCAATTAAGAATGCAAATTGAACTTTGCGGGTAACCCTAGAAGGTCATTGTTTATTACATGATAAGACACCTCAACAACTTCTAATCAGG
>JAQGCH010001431.1:0-15738 GCA_034699485.1 Nanhermannia elegantula | reverse complement strand
ATTGTTTTAAGTTTGTTTTAAGTTAGAAAAATAAAATTTTCTGCCCGTTCATTGAACGGGCTTTTTTTTAACTAGTTATTAATAATTTATTAATAAGTTAACAAATACTAATAAATGTGATGAAAGCTATTTTTGTACTTTACAGTACTTTCTTTTTGATCGATCGCTAATTAAATTAAAAAATGTTTTTTTCTCATTTTATTTAACGATTAAAAAGTTTTCTTTAACGCTTTTTTTATCAATTACGCTATAAATTGAAAATAAATTTTTGAAGGATTTATTTTTAACTAATAGTGGTTTAAAATTATTCTTAAATAAATGAAATAAATTAGAGTTGGCTTTGAGTCAAATGAAAATAATCATAAAAGTAATCAAATGATGATAAGGACTAATACTTGTAATTTACTAATTCTATATTCCAAAGTCTATTACATACAGTGCATACAGTTATAAAAATATTTGAGTCAGCACTTATCGTATTTGAATGAACCGATTGCATCAATTTGGGGATCAGTTTATCGCAAATAAATTGAATTTTCAATGAAATACTTAAATTAATTATAAGTTATTAACTCATATTGAATTTGAAAATTGAGCCCAAAAACATGTTATAGTGATTTCTAGAAATTGGATAATAATTAAAAGGTTCGCCAAAACCTGACCAAAACTTGAGGAAACAATGACACAGTGAATTGGTCCGATCAACTCTACTCTTTTTAGGTTTTTATCTATATTTGCTATACCTGTACATTACATTATTGAGCTGTCGGCAAATATTATAAAAGTTAATTCAGAACATTTTTATCTATTTTTTAAACAGGATTTAAAGGAAACAATCGATTTAATTATTTGTTTCATTTTGATTATGTTATTGTCAATCATTATCTAATTTTTTAACTTAAATGCAAATATAAGAATAAGTGCATTCAAATGATTTTTTTCAAAAATAGTTTTGAGTTTTTCATTAAAAAATTCAATGGTCTCATATTCCCACAGAATGGAAGCTTATCCATCACTTTATAATTATATAATGTACAGAATGTCTTCGTGTCACAAATTATTGTCAATTCTTATTATTTATGAAATATATCCCAAATTGAATTATTCCATAATCAAGTTTTGGGAAATATCGCAATACTTTTGTTAGAAATCTGACCGTTTGTACTGTATTAGTGCTGATAAAAAGTTGATAAAAAGATAAAACCGTATTTCCTTATTTATTAAAAGCATTAGAAGCACATCTCATTAAGTGGTGCATACAATTTGTGGATTTATACTGTACAGTACTGGTATTTGTTTTATTTGAAAAACTAACAAGAATCAAATCAAATAAAGGCTAACTGCGATTCTCATAATCCCTTATTTTATTACCCATAAAAATGCTTTTTAACCCATTTTACGTCTTCAGTTATTTTCACATTCAATCGATTTATGATTGAACTATTTGTTTAAATAAATGTAAAAAGATTTTTAATATTATTAATGATTTAGCTTTCTATTAACATCATTAAACTTGATTAAATGATAATTGAGCCAAAAGACAATTAAGTCCCCGACAATTCTGTTTCAATAAAATATACTTTTAATTGTAAAATTAAAGACTCATTTTATAATTTCCAAACAGGTAAGTGTACTCTGATTAGGTTACAATGGATGAAAGCTCGACCCTTCGGGCTTCGCGGCTATGTCTAGTCCTACTGTCTGTCACAAGTAGGTTATGCACGATGTGCTCGCTTTGCTCGACCGTCTAGTTTATATATAGACCAAAGGGTTATATATATATATATACCAACCCTTTAAAACGGGAATTATTCATAATTAATTTATACTTTTACAAAAATTTTTAACTTTCGGTTTTAGTTATCTTAAGATATCAGTATTTAGGGAATGACAAACAGGGTATATAATAATCGCAATTATGAGAATCGTAGTGCTGCCCAAATAATATATTGTATAATAACTCAGAAACATTTCATAAATTATGTTTTTATTTTAAAACTGTAAAGAAAATTACTATATTTTTCTTTATAGATTTAAATTATTATATTTGATTTAAAATTAAGGGACCCTTTGGATGAGGGAAAGAGCAGAGAATATGGGGGCGTTTTATATTCCTAAAATACCTAAATATTTTAAACAAACTATTCTACACATAATTTATAAAAAAATGTCTCCGTCCGCTCCAACATAGATAGCGATGAACAAGGCTCGAGCTTTTCAGGCTCAGTGACGAGCCTGAGCCTTGAGTTTGACATTGAATAGGGGTTTAGTAAATGAAATTAAAGAAAATGATTTTTTATGCAATTCAATTAAATTGAGTTTTATTTCAACTAGTGATATATAGCTTAGAGAATTTTAGTTTATCTTGTCTTAGTCTTGGTCTCATAGCCAGAAATTTCATTTCTCTTATCTTAGTCTTAGTCTTAAGGCCCGAATTTTAATTTAGCTTATCTTTGTCTTAGTCGTGTAGTCAAAAATTTCATTTTGCTTGTCTTATGCTTAGTCTTAGTCTTACTCTTTGTCTTAGTTATTCTTTTAAAGTATTTAATGTAAGCATGTAATTTCTTATTATAACAGTTAAAAAAAATTTTAATTAAATTATTTTCAATATTAGTTAAAACAAGATATTTCTATTTAGATTAAGAATTAACGTTATCTTCTTCAGTCAACTCCCTACTGAGAGAAGATCTCACTGAAGCCCATGTTGAAAGCCAGTGACACTTTTACAGAGATAACCCCGTGTCGGTGTGGGCTTTTGACTTTGTCTTAGTCTTACTCTTATATTTATGTTTCTCTTGTCTTAATTTGCAAGTTAAAATATCATTTGTCTGACTTAGTCTTAGTGTTAAGTCTAATGATTTTAATATGTCTTATTTTGCTTAGTCTTAGTCTTAAGCTATACATCACTAATTTCAACTATTGAGTCAATTATTCAGAATTGAAGCATTTAAGCATAGTTTACGAGCATATTAAAACTTGAATAAAGTTTTTCAAGTCAGCTTCGCGATCTTTATACTACTTTACCAGCTATTTTTGCACATATTTCTTAATACTAAATTTTCAGGCTCAGTAGGCTCGAGCCTGGTTCAAATTGTGAGCCTGAAAATTTTTGCGAGCCTGAACCCGAGCCTTGAGCCTGAAAAAATTTCCGAGCCCGAGCCTGTGAGCCTGCTCATCACTAAACATGGAGTAGTTACGGCTTAGTATTTGACGGCATCTAAAACATTAAACTTTAAGCTGAATTTATAGCAATAGATTCAATCTCAACCATAAATTAGCGATTTGTTCATTGTTTTTATTTTCTTAATTTAGGCGAACCATAATTGCTAATTAATAAGGAATTAATAATTTGTAATGAAATTTTAATTACTTTACTCAAGAATAATCACATTTAAAATAATCAAAATACAAGGTATATCAGGTTTTCTGAAAAACTTTTTGAATCAGATTATACAGGTATAAAGGTATAAAGGCATAAAGGTCTTTCAAAGGGGCTTTAGAACTAATACTTCGTTTTTATTTTTTGTCCTAATAATTTAAAATTTATCAAATTCACGCCAACATTAATTTTTACAAAACGTTTTGCTTTTAATATTTGAACTCAAGAAAATTAAATTAACATTAATATAAATATTTGACATAAACGTAATATTTGAGTAATCTTTAAGTATTGTAATAAGTTTTAGTTTAATTAAAATTAATGTTGAGAAGAGTTAATATACTTCGATATATTTATATTAAACAAAAAACTAAAGAAAATAACTTATAAGCAGAGATGACCAGTTTCGGGTTTCAGAGGTTCCTGAAATAAATTCTAATCTAAACCAGAACTTCGAGGTTCTGAGCCCTATGAACTCGAATCTTACCCTTTAGAATCTTTGTATATAAAAAGGTTTAATATATTTTATACATCGTAAACAATATTCTCAAATAGGGGAAAAAGAAAATGCCATTATTAATAGTAAATCTTAATACAAAGTTCATATAGACGCTGTTGAACATATTCAGGTTCAATAGGTTCTTTCAACAAACCTTAAACCTGAACATTTGGAACCTGAAACTTAAACCTCAGGTCCTGAAAACTTAGAACCTCGTGAACCTCTTTCAAATATAGAATCTGAACCTTAGGTTCGAGTTCGAGAAGTTCTGAGATTCATTTATGTTCATCTTTACCAGATCTGTACTTATAAGTCAACTTATATTTGAGAAACATTTAATGAAATAATGTAATTGTTAAGCTATATAGTAGTGAATGAAGATTCACTTTAACTAAAGTAAAAGTGAATTATGAAAATATATTTAAAGTGAAAATGGAAATCAGGTATTTTAACTAAAGTGCACTTTCAATTGAATTTGAGGTAATGTTGTGTTGTTTCACACTTTATATCATTTTAAAATGAATTAACAAATGAATTGAAAATGCTTTTAAAGGATATTCAAACAGTAAATGATTCGCAAAATGCAATGCAATGCTGTCATAAACAAACAGAATTGAGATGAAAGCAAAATAAAACTGAAAGGTTTTTTAGCCAAAGATGGAATTAAAGTTAAAAAAAGCTCACTTTTTCATTTACTACAACATACTTTTGAATAACTTACTTATTCTGTAGAGAATAGCCAATAAAGTAATACGAACTCATCTGTTATTTATTAAGTTGAACACAATTATTATGTTATATATTTATAATTTATATTTTAGTAACGCTTACAATTCAGCAATAGATCAGCAAATGTGCTCTGATATGGAGCTGAGATATTTCTGTGCATGAAATCGATTTGTTTGCGTGGAAAATAACTATATTTTAGTTAAGTGGAAAATATATTCGAACAGAAAATGATTTGATAGAATGTAATGATTTTTTGAATATAGCTTAAGCCTATGTAAACCACTAAAAATAAGTTAATATCAAATCGATATTAATAAAAGATACTCAAACAGTGAAACAATCTTTATCACTAAACATATTATCACACAAAAGATATGTGATTTCGACATTTGCTCCACTTTTCCCATACATTTTTATTTGAAGATAACATAAGTTAAATAAATATTGATTTACAAATTGTAAGTTTAGTAACAATGAACTCATGTTAAATATTTTCATTTTTACTTAAAACAAGACAGTACTGAAAGTACAGCATTTTAATAATTGATGAATCAGTAGAAAAAATATTATTACTGGTATTATTCCTTAAAAATCATCAGGAGCGCCGTAACGAAGATTTTCAGCTTGGGGGAGGGCTAAACATAGAAAAACCCCAAAATATTGTCAGTTTTAAAAATTGCTACAGATCTACACTTAATTGTTCATCTTTGGGGGGCTATAGTCCCACCTACCTACCCCTAGTTACGGCTGTGATCATCAGTAATTTTATTTATAAAAAGCAGACATCTTCTTATAATCTGTTGAAATCAGTGGCAATTAAATTCATTTCAAATAAAATTTAGCAAATTAGCAAAAAGTATTATCAAAATTTAAAGAAATCCTTGAACAGGCAGTTGGGTAATCAAATTATGGCATCAATCAATTAGTTTGGGTGGGCTAGACATGAAAAAATCGAAGGTATAACAGTTTTTAAAAATTCATACAGACCTACACTTACTTTTTAGATTTAAAAAATCTCTCTGACTCCAGGGCTGGCTACGCCAGTGCTAATAATTCAGGTATTTGTTAAATTATAAACAGAGACAATATTTTCGAGTAAAATTGAGTGCAGAGAACAAGAACTTTTCAATTTTACCATTAATTATGTCCTCATATATTTAATTACTATTAAAAATTTAAATGTAAATATTTAATTGTTTTGAATTTTTATCTAAAAGGATTAACTTAAAAATAACTTGAACGGGGCTTACTGTAAATAATAATTTTTCTTCTATTTTTGACAAATCGAATCTATATTTGTAAATTAACTTTTCATAGAAAAAATTAAATAGTTATAATTCAATTTTAATAGCAATAAAATATAAAACGTTTTCTTTAGCCAACTCCCTAATGAGAGGAGAACTCACTGAAGCCCAAATTTAAAACCAGTGAAATTTTTACAGGTATAACCCCGTGTCGACTGTGGGCGAACTTTCGAGCCATGGGATTGTATAAAACAACGGATATGTGGTCAACACATCGCAGAAATAACAGCTTCGAATCCGAGGTTCGAACTCAAAGCCCTTCGATTATGAGCCCGCACCTTTCCTTTGGGTCATTCTCCCTCCTACGCAATAAAATATATCCGAACACAATTGATGATAAAATTGATAAGTTCTTTTTGTATGAACTTCTCAATTAAATTCAAAAATATCTTCTCTGCTTATAAAATTAAATTATGCGTAGGCATTAATGTTTTCGGCATGAGCCGGTAAAAGCCGAAAAAACTGCCGAGAGTGGGCCTGCGTTTTTGGCGTGAACCGGAAAAGAACGAAAAATCATTTTTACAAATACGCAATTTTATGAAAATAATAAACATTTATGCTGTGCTTTCATTATATACTTAATGTTTTGAATTGAACACAGTATAAGTGAAATGCAGTATAAGTTTACAGGTTCTACATATTAAGTATTACACTAACTCAGGGTTCACAAGTGGTCCGCTCATTACTTTAATATGATTTTGTATTTACCATATTATAAATTGTATAAAATTTAGAGCAAATTCAAAATTATCAGTTATTTTAATAAATTGAAAGAGATATATATATATATATCTTCGATATAACTCATAACAAATTAATTAATGATATTGTAATCAGCAGAAAATGTTTATACAAAACGCAGCTGAAAAAGTAAAATTAAATTATTCTATTTGAGTGATCATCGATTTGACCCCTTTTTCATTGTTGATTAAAAAAACTCACACTTTTCAATATGTTTTTGTATAAATATCAATTACTATTAATACCCAGAACAGAATATAATTGTTGTGCACTCATGTATAGCGACGTATAGAATAACCAGAAATAACACATATGTCTAACGTGTTACAAATACTGTAAGTTAAGTTACTTTATTGAGGTTTGAGTATAAAGATTAACTCAAGAGAAAGATTTGCAATAATTTGATAAACAATCAATCAGTTGTTACCAAGACTTAATCAAATAAAAATAGAATTAATTTGATCAATAAATTAAATTAACTCTAACTTCTATCCAATATATGTTTATAAGTTTGTTACACTTTTCAATATTTTCTGCTTCGATAACTTGTTCAATCTCTTACTGATCACCTAAATATCGGATTCATGTAATGAATTTACAAGACTGATAAAAAAAATTCTGAGCCTAACATAGAAATAGTTTTGTTACAATCAAATGTATATCATATTAGCCGTGATGCTCAACGCTCGAGCGTTTGGCGCTCGGTGAGAAGCGCGAGCGCCGAACGTGTGCATCACTGCATATTAAGATAATATAACCTCAGATAGAATAGAAAGATTATCGAATATTTCTTTAATATATACAAATTTTTGGAAGAAATATTCCCAAAAATCATGAAATTGGCTCAATTCTTCACGATAAACGCTCGTTACAAAAGCGTGAATGCAAGCGCACGTTCGAGCGTTTCATTTTTCACGAGCGCGAGCGTTGAGCGTCAAAATTTCTTCAAGATATTACGATTTAAGACTAATTTTGTTTTTTGCATTATTTAACATTTTTAGATTAATACTTTCGGCTCGTGTCTTATTTAAAAATTTTCAAAGGCTCCTATAACAAAATTAAGAAAAAAATTTCGAATTGGTTCGGATCGGTTTAGATAAAATATTTCGGTTCGGATATAAAAATTTCACTGAGCTTTCGGTTTGGATTTAAAATTTTTTCCTAAGTTCGATCCCTAGTCTACACACCTTATGTGCAAACAACATGTCCATAACTTACATATCTCAAACTGGATATTCTACAACTGACCCAAATGACATCAAATATACTGATTCCTAATCATTTTTAAACAATAGAACTAAAATAATTTAAAATCTTGATTACAAAGTGTTCTTAATATATAATTTTTATGTTTAAAAATATTAATCAACAATTAATATTTTCTTATATATAGTAATAATTTATGTGATTTATAATATGTTTTTAAATCTAAATAATTATTAATAAAATTATTAAACATTATTAGAAGCTTCCTTTGCTACGCAACTCATATAACTTAAAAATAACTGATATTAACTCTTGGAATATTATTTTTGAAAATCCGGTATTTAAAAAGCATTGCTATAGCCTTTACAGTGCTTTTGACTTTTTTTAAAAAAATTTATGAGAAAAATCAGAATAACATTATTGTAAAAATTTTAATTACATTATTGCGGGACACACACGGACACATTGACACTATTTTTAAAATAATATATATATAGATAAGATTATAGAATAATTTGAAATAATACATATATTTTTTGGCAGAAATTAATGTTAAATAATCTTACCTTAATTAAAGATTTTCTTCTTATGCCAAACTTGATGGCACTTATATTATCTCGTGATTCATGGTATGAAATTCCGTTTAAAACTTCATTTTCTGTTTCTTCAGATATTTCCGGAAACATGTTTTGGTAAAATTTTTTGTTCCTATTCCTGTTTAAAATTGGAATACTATTCATGAAAACTTTTTTTCAAGATTTCAAACCTAGAAATTATTATTTAATATTCATAAAATTCACACATACAAAGGCATTGCTAATGTTTTAACTTGAGATAAGGATATTGTCATAATTTCCACATTTTAAGTGCATTGTCTTTTCAAACTATAGTCTGATAACCCAATCAGTGGTCTCTGAAATTTTATGTTTTTAATATCCCCCTTAATATACTGTAAAATTAAATAAACTGTTAACTGTTTTAAATAATATATAAAAAGATTAATCAAAAATAAGGACTGTCTGTTGAAATGAATTAATTAATGTGGGTCTGCTTTTTAGAAATTTGTTTTCTTTGAGCAAAATAATTATCTGATAATTCTCTTGATAAATATGGTAAGATATATCAGATTATCAAAGAAATGTAATTGGATTTTTTCCCTTGAAAGGTTCTTTATATCATGTATCATAAAATAACTTAAGAACATCATTAAAGTAATCATTAATGGAAGAATTGTATGCAACAATTTTATAATTCTAATTAAATTAAGTCAAAATTGACGGTGAGATGGAATTCTTAATTTGAAAAAAGGTAATTTAAAATTAATTGCAATTTTGATTAAAATAACTTAATTTAAAAATATTAGAAAATTACTTTAAAGTGATTTGTAATTTATGAGATAATTTTAAAAAATTAATTTTTTCATAAAATAAACTTATTTTTGATAGATTAGCATTTTTTCATGAGTTGATTCAGTTGATACTAATTTTCACTCTCACAAACTTGTATTTATTAAGCTGTTTTATAGTAAATATAGGGATACTTTTATTTAAGACTTGTCTATCATTAACATTTAGATAATGAGAAAATGTGTTTAGCTGTTAGATGAACAGTAAATTAGAATTTTTATTTTGATAAATCATGTTCGTCACAAAAGGAAATGAATAAGTATTTCTTAGAATAAAGAAAATCATTCTCAACTCATGTATGTGTACAGCACTGAATATAATTTTTTGAAATAGGAAAATGGATTATACCTGTATTACTATATATAATTATAATATTAATTATAATTTTTAATCCAAAGAATTAACTAATAAACAATGAGTTAAAAATCTATAGACATTCTTAATCTTTGCGAAACTCGATCTTATATTTTTAATATATATTTAATAAAACATAAGCCAATTAAGGAGTCGCGGAATAAAAAACCAAAGCTATAAATTTTCTTATAGATTTCAGATCAATAAGTTGTTACACAAGAATTTTAATTCTGCATTATATAAGACAGTAGGTATATAACAACATTTAATGGAATCATTGGATTAAGATTATAATGATATAACATATAGTAGTTATAGCTGTTTAAGAGTTATATTTTCGAATCAACTATTTTAATAGATAATTGTCGAATGGAATATAGATTATATTCAAAGCCTATTATCATTCAGATTCTGGTGTTTAAGTGTATATGAATTGATAACTTTAAATCATTTAATCACTTTTGTTTGGTGGATATCTTTTTACTTAATGAGTAAGATTTCTACTGATTAATAAGAATTCTTTTCAATTAAGTATAATAGAGAATAATCTGTAATAATTTTAAGTTTGATTGAGACCACTCTGACGAGTGAGCTTATCATGCAGTACAGGCAAAAAATCGGTAGTTTTTGAGAAAAATTTAAATAATAATTATTTGGTTTACTGAAAATTATTCATCAAATTTGTTTATGGAGAACACTAAATAGCACTGAATAGTTATTTATTTTATTAAATGAATTGCCGTCACATTTGTAATTTCAAAAATCTTATTATTATATTTAAAAAACTAAAACAAGAGAACAGGCTTTATGTTCTAATCTATTGAGCAATTAAAAGAAAAAAATTGATTGCTAAACAGAAACTGATTTAAGCAGTTCTTATTTTATATGAATTACATTTTCTCACTGTAATAATAAAATAGAGATTTATTTGCATCTTAAATAAAATTGTTATGAAGCCTTTAAATGAAGTTGAACAATTTTTAAATGTTATGCTATGTCTAAATCCTGGTTTAATGACAATCTAATAAGTTTACCACAACTGTCTAAATTGTGCCATTGCTTAGAAGTCTTGCAGTTTTTTGTTTAATTTAATTTTTGATTGAAAAGAGTAACTTAAATGAAAACTTTTTTTATTCTAAGGCTTATAAATAATTTTTAAGTCCAGAAATATATTTGCTTAAATGAAAAGTGAAAAACTTTGAATTGGTCATTTTTATTAATAAATAGCCAATAACTTAGTTTAATTGAACCTTAATTTGAGTTAATATAAAATAACTGGTTTGAAAATGTAGTCAATATCAATATGTATTTGTATTGATAAAAATTAATTATTTTAAGGCAAAAACTTGTAAACTTTTGCTAATTTGAGACTTACCTGAGCTTTTTTAAGAATTTATTTTTGATTTTTGTATTAAATATATTAATATAAGTCGAAAAAGTTGTAAAATGAACACTTCTCTGCTTCTCGTTTGTACTCACTTTTAGAACAGTTTTAGACACGAAACAGACAAATATTTATAAGTTCAGTAAACACCATAAGAATAAACACATGCGATAATGTTATCTGCTTTTTGCTAATGTATTAGACATGCATTTAGATAAAAATGAGATGAATTCCTGCTTTTCTACTGATAGCATTCAATAATTTTGGGACCAATGATCGAGAGAATAATGTAGTACAAAATGAGTTGAAGAGAGAGGTACTGTACACAGCTTACAATTTTATATAATACAAATGCTCTGATGTTCCACTTTTTTTTATTATAGTTTCCAATCATTAGTTCTAGACTTGAAATTCTTGAACACTTTTCTTCAATTAATATACTATTGATATACTTGAAATCTAATATTATTTCTTTAGAAAATAATCACAGACACCTCAATATAAAGCTTATCTCATACTTTCAATGTTTTCCATCGCTAGCGTTAATTGTGCTAATAATCAAAATGAATGTACTGTACTCTTAATCTTGATGAAGAATATTAAAGGGAAGTTTTATTTCATTTTAATAACTTATAAGAATGTCAAAGCAAATCTTGATTTGTCATTTCGAAGCATTCGAAGCATTTCACATATAACAGGTGTAAAAAATTTTATATTTTACTATATCTATTAATAAAGAAAAAGCAAAAAGTTTATTAAAATGTCTAAACCTCATAAAAAAATTCTGTTGTCTTAATTAAAGGTGAAACTCTGTTATAACTTATAAATGATTTTTAATTGAATATAACATAAATATAACATAAATATTACATAAATATTACATAAATATTACCTGTAAATGCAAAATAAAGTTGTACCAAACAAATTAAGAAACCTTTTTATCAATAATTGCAAAGTTTTTAATTTTAAAATCTACAGATTATAAGTTATTGACGTTTCGTTCAATAAAATTAAATGCTTTAAACACATTATATAATGTTTTTCAAAATGCTTACAAATTTTTGTATCAGTTGAAATATAAAACTTCTAAATCTTATTACACATTAAGATACTGTATGTTACACAATATCTTTTTTGATTATTTTAGGTTAAAGTGCTTTCGAGCTCATAGGCTGAGAGAACACTGAACTTAAAGTCGAAAAACATGCTCAGAATGCTATAAAGCTTTTCTTTAATAAAGTGTCATATTATCAATTTGTTAAAAGATCTGGTTTATAGATCAGAAAGTGTTGGCAGCCATTCAAATATTAAAGGTAAAAGTTATTTAATTATTTTGAGTGTTAAGTCGTTATTTCATAATTTAATTCAAAATGGATATAAAGAGGAAAGAGTAACAGAAAAAATAATATTAATACTCATTCTTTTATGTTAAATAAATAAATTGATAATTTTATTAATATTAAACTTTATTATAATTAATTCAATGAAAACAGCTTTAATATATTGAAACGAATACTCAAGTTAATTGTCGGCATAAGATCTCGAACCGATGTGTCTGATAACAAGTCCAAATCCCTGCCAATTGAGTAAAATGATTATATCCCACTTTACCGAATTTCATTTGCCATAATTTTCATTTTCCAGAATTTCATTTCTGAAAAAAATCTATATATTTATGACAGAAGTTTGTCTATGACTCGATGCACGCGAATACTGGCCACTATAGAACAGAATCAATCACATATTCTTAATCAATGTCACCTGAAAGGTCATTCATTTTTCTGAAAAAGTGACCTGTGGTCAGATGGGCTAAAATAGTGGATCCGCCACTGAACAAATATATGAATTTAATTTAAAACGCTATTAGAGTTGTTATAGTATTATCTCTACTGTATAACAGAATGTGCGCGGGAAACAAGTAAATTCGATTAAAGTAGACGCATATGAATTATATGTACAGGATCGGAAAAAACATTTTTCTCCTTATCTAGAGCAAAAACTATAAAGGGTAGTGCAAATTCGGTTGCATATTCGGATTCTACGTTAAAAAATACATTAAAATGACGTTTATCAAAATTTTGTAATCATAGGTAAAGTTATAATCGACGAAAACCGAAAAAATTTAGTAATGAATTCGTATTACCTCAAAATCAAAACACCATTATGCAATTTTTCTCACTAATAGATAAGTATTTCATCTGGTGGACGATTAATCTTCACACAATTCATCATTCTTATGATGAAAGAAATAGAAAAAATTGTCTTTTGTCTGATTTAATTAAGAACAAAACATAAGAATATTTTTATTTAATTGTTAATAACTAAATCAAAATTTTTCGTTTTTATTCGATTATGACGTTACCTATTATTACAAAATTTTGAAAAACTTCATTTCAATGTATTTTTTAACGTAGAATTCAAATATGAAACCGAATTTGCACTATCTATTATAGTTTTTGCTCTAGATAGGAAGAAAAATGTTTTTTCCGACCCTGTATTATATAGGGATGTTCGATAAGTCCGTGTAATGGAAGCCTTAAAGCGAAATTTTTTAACACAAAACTTGAAATAGCCTAATTTAGCAAGAAAGTGCCACTTCAGTTGATCATGCCATTTGTAGTAGACTTGCAGTCGTCCCTTAATTTTCTATGGTAAATCCACAAATTACGACAAAATCGGTAAAAATTGGACATAAACCTTTCCCAGTCTTAGGATATTCGACATAATCTTACGAAATTTCTCCTTTTAGACTTTCATTATTTATTCTAATTTTGAAATCTGTCAGAATGAATCAGACCTCACAATGTCTTCAATGGTGACTACTTCTTCATCAATGGTCAGCGATTTGAGACCAAATTTGGGGGGTAGTGCTTCGGCAATGCTTTTTTTCATTATGGTGCACCTAAATAATTAATTTGGATACTATCTTACCTCCCAAACCACAGAAGGTCTCATTGAGGCACTAATCTGGTATTAATCCTTTATCAAATGAAGGCTTTTATAATATAATAATCTCCACTTGAAATGTGACTAAAACCCCAAACCTAATCAGATTTAATTGAATGCATAATGAAAAACGATGCTGATTAAGAATATTCACTCTCAATTTTTTATGTTTTATAGTTTGCCCAATTACACGGACTTATCGGACATCTCTACACTGGGACCGGTACCGGTACTGCTTTAAATGTAAATATAATGGAGACGCCACTGTATTATTCTATTGAATAAATTTGTTTTACTTATGTAAATTACACAATTGGATCCACTCTTGTAAATGCTAAAGCAATACTTTTTAATCACTTTTTAAAATTAATTTGTACATAATAGTAAAATCATTAATAACTAATATTTAAATAATTTTGATACTGAATGCCATATATGGATAGTAATTGTAATTAAATTTTAGATTCTGCATAAATTTTTGTTCAATTTTTAAAAAAATATTATTAGATATTGTTAAATATTTTTAAATAGATTATTAAATATTAGGGCAAATGAAAGTCCGTGAAATGGATGAATGAAAATTCTGGGAAGTGAAAAGACACCGTAAAATACCTCACTGGTAGAGCGCTGGACTTGTTATTAGGACCAAATTCAAAGCGCACGTGAATGAACCAAACATAACCAAACATAACCAAACTTTAATACTTTTATACAATTTAACCGATATTTTATAGATTCTATAAAAGTTTCATTCAATTATCTCATTCCGTTCTTATGTTATTAAGAAAAATTGTCGGGTTTATAGTTATGAAAAACCCTTTATATTTCTAAATTGTACTTATTTTGTAACTGCAAACGGGAGCTAATATTGTGCTTTTTTCAACATTAATATATTTATTGAACGTAAAAAAGGATGAGAAAGTGCTTTAATTGGATAAACTTTAAAAAATGAATTATGAGGGAAATTATTACTATAATATAGATTTACATTAAAACATAATTACTCCTACACTTTATGTTAGATTTGTGATTATATCTCAATGTTTCTAATTATTTCAAATCTTTCAAATAAAATACTTATTATATTAATATTTTTAAACTCTAAATTATAATTACAACTGTTGTGCGCAAACTTGTGATTAATATTAATTTTTATATTACAAGTATTTGTGCTTATTTCCAATTGAAAACACTTTGTTTGAAACTCAACGAAATATTGATGAATATTAAATGACTTGATGTTTACATAAATTAATCTGAACTAATCAAATATGTAAACCAATCAAAACTATGCATCAGTTCGAGAACTTTAGTAATTTAGTTATTTTAGCATATAATTAAAGGCTTGTGTTAACTTTTAATTAGTTTATCTATTTTTTGACTTTTCGGTAATTATTAATAGAATTGTCCTAATTTTTGTTTTCAACAAAACAAATAAATTTGGCTCAACTTTGACTATTCATTGTAAGAGTAAAGTAAACATTGAAGCTTCAAAGCAGAGATGAAATGCATTTTATGTTTTAAAAGATAATTTTAGCTCAAATAACTATATTAGAAGTATATTATTTGATATCATTCATGACAGTAAACGAAAAATAATATAATACTTATTTCTATAGTTCTCTACAGCAGCAGCGGTTTTCAAATGTGATACCACTAACCCTCATTAGATTTTTAAGTACAATAGCTGCAAATGAAAACTGAAAAGGGTTCAAATGTCTGCTTCAAAGAGTCATTATAGGAAAGTAAAATAGTAGAAAGTCAGAGGTTTGATAAGTCATTTAGTTCTC
>JAQGCH010001430.1:0-15740 GCA_034699485.1 Nanhermannia elegantula | reverse complement strand
GTCGGGGTCAAAAAATGTGTTGTCCGCCATTACAGGAATTTTCTCGCGTACCCCTTGACGAGAGCTCGCGTACCCCTTGACGAGAGCTCGCGTACCCCAGGTTGAAAACCGCTGTCTTAGACTAACCTCAAGAGACCTAAACATGTTTCACATCTGTAACAGATGTGAGTTTGTTGTACAAAGAGTTCAACCTTTTGCACAAAGAGATTATAATAGTCATCACTTAATTATATCAATTATTAGTTAGTAATTAAAGAGTTTCAACTAATTTTCAATTTTTTTTTGCAAATTAAATATTCATTTCAAATATATTTTATTTTAAAAGTTTGTTTAATCAAATTTTGACACCAGACGTATTTAATTTTAATTCAAATTTTACTGTAAAATCAGAACCAATTTGTTTTGAGTTTACTCCTGAATAAAATGACCAAAACTTAGTTTAATTGTAATATTTATTAAAATACTAATCAATACAATCACTATTATTTGCCATTAAAAGCAAAGCACTCCTTTCGGAATAACATTAATTTCACACTAGTTTTCATTTAATTGTAAATTATTTTCAATGATAACAAAATCAGTTAAAATCTGTGTCTTATATATGTTAAAAGAAATTCTAAATTAACTTAATTTTTGAATTAATAGCAGAGAAACATTATCCACGAAATAATGTGTTTCTAATGAAACTATTACTCTCTTACGTCTATTTTCTCTCCAAATGCTTAATGTCTTTCTCAGGTCTAAACTTTTTCATCAATTTGATGACTTTGTTGTACTTATTTTTGCTGACGAGTGGCTTTAAATATTTATACGAATCAAATGTTAACTCAAATAAAGGAAATATTTTGCACGCATTTGAATAGCTTCCAGAGCTTCGCATAGTCTGTAAAATAGATATTTTTTCATAAAACTTATTATCGGTAAGATTTAGTTTGAAAAACAAGTGACAGTTAAAGAGATAATTTAGAAATATATTCACCTCAAGGAATAATTGATTAAAATGTGTGAAACAGTCCATAAAATCATTTCTCAAATAATTGTGATAACCATTTGCTTGCATTAAATCAGTCAAAAGATCCCATTTATGACCAAAATATGAATTGTGTTCAAAATGCTCGAAATTCTCTTTAATTAACTGAACCATTAATGACAATACTTCATACTTTCCCTCCTCTTGTGATTTAAGGCTTTTATTCTCAATTTTATTAATAATTTCTGTTTCATGAATACTATTGTTTTCTGATTTTGTATTAAACGTATTCTTCATTTGTTCGACTATTTTACTCATAACAGAATCCAAAGAGGGGTAGAATTTCATTGAAAACAACTCATCGAACAAATAATACTCATTATAAGCATTTTTATAATCCTTAACACGCGATAAGATGTCAATAAGTTTGGCGATTAAACAATTAAAATGAGTTTTGCATAACTCGACGCTGAAGTCTTTGAATCCGTTTTTAGTCATCTCATTCGAGACCATTTGCCACGCAATCGATTCCTCTGTTTTGAAATATTCAACGAAATTATTAACATATTTAATAAGAATGAAATGACATATCCTTTTCCGATCTGATTTATAATCATAAAGTTCTTGACTCGAGTTTTTGTTAATTTCAGAGTTTAATGAAGTTTTTATTGCTTCAGATTTTTCTCTAGTATTAGAACTAATAGTACAACAACTTTTTCCAACTTTTTCAACACTTTCAGACTTATAATTTAGCTTTTCATTGGAGTCTTTTTCATAGATTTCATTTTTAGGCAAAACCCGAATCAGCGATAAATTTTCTATAATTAGTTTATTCCTATTTATCAATACATACACTTCAAAATCGGTGTCAAATATCTGTAGTTTAAAAAATGAAAAAATTTAAACCTAATAAACAAATAATAAAAATATATTAGAAATACTTCGAATAAATGCGTTTCACGTGAAATATTTGTTTCTCCAGTTATTTGTTTTATTTGACTCAAAACTTTGTCGAAAGTCAAACTACTCTTATCCTTAACTATAATTCTGTAATTATTATCATTAAATTTAATTAAACACTTAAAATTAGTCGCCATTAAGCAAAAGTTGTGAATATCTGGTGCAGATCTGGTGAATATAATGTATAGATAAACATGAAACTAAAGTTTTTTTTACAAACGTTTAGTCAGTTTATATTGAACTTTGTTTTTGGTCAATTTTTAGCAATATATGAGTACTATATTTTAGACTTTTAGATAGTTTGGTAAATAAAGTTATGATAACATGATTGACATGTGAATGAAATAATATTGAAATAATGATTAAATGCTTTTTATAAGTTATATTCGTACAGTGCTTATAAGTGATTATATTGTAGAGAACATTAAAAAGTAGTAGTGATTCGGTAGCAGTTTAACATTTATTAAGTTGAGTTAATTTAGAGTTACATTTTATTTAAAATAAGAGTTTATATGAGGACGTACTGTGCACCGGTGTGCACACATTAGAGTCAAAACATACGGTCAAAGTGTATATCAAAAATATGACAATTTATAATTAATTAACAAAATAGGCTCGAAAACTTGGAGCTGAGCCTATTTAAAAAACAGTGAGCCTGGGTTCTAAACCTAGAGCCTGAGCTTGCCTCTAAATTTTGAAAACAAAAAATAGCCTATGAAAACTTATCAAAAGTGTTCTTTATTATTCAAAAAACAATTTTATATAAGAAACTCAAACACTTTGAAGCAAAATATTAAGTTATAGCGAATTTAAGTAAAAATTTGTCTATAGGCTCGTTAGGCTCTGGTTAGGCTGAGCCTGAGCCTAGGCTCGAAAATTCCGAACCTGAGCCTGAGCCTGAGCCTATGGACAACATTAGATATGAGAAATTAATAATTGGATGTCATATAAATATTGAATAACAGATATTAACTTTTCTGCAATATCTTTACTAAAGTATTACAGAAAATGTGAGTAAAGGCTTTTAAAAACTTGTTCTAATAGTTAAATGGGTCACTAAGTTTTGCTCTTCTAAATTTATTGCAATTCATTATAAAGTTTTTTGACTTTAGGTTCGCTAAAAAGACTTTGAAGACCAATTGAATAGACATTCGGGTTATAAAACATTTGTTTGTTAATTACCGTAAGCCTGAAAATAAGCCTAAAGTCAAACCTAAGAGCCTGACTGAAGTCTAAAAAGCTCTTCGAACTGAGCCAATGGAAAGCATAAGTAATTACAATGAATGTAAGAGTACAATGAATGCGAATTCGGTTGTGTTTTTGTAAATTTAAAAGATTATGAGTTTAGTTTATATTAATGACAAACCATTTATATGTCATTTTCAGGATTAAAAGATCGTTTGACGAAACGTATAAAACAACAAAACAAATAGCTTTTGTATTGATTAGTATTTTAATAAGTATTACAATTAAACTAAGTTTTGACCATTTTTTCAGACTAACTCAATATAATTTTGTCTATAATTTTACAGTAAAATTAAGATCAATTGCGTGCAAATCCTCTTTACGTATAGTCCAGTCATAAGTGAACGTCTTCCAGATCCGGATGAGTCTTGTCATAGAGTTTAAATCGAATCCACATAAAGATATTTCTTGGAAAGTATCTGATTCTGATTTGCCAACAGTCCCAATGCCAGCACCAAAGTATAATATCCGCATATCTATTAATGCACTTTCTTCTTGTCCTTTGTTTCCAATACGGCTCTTGTCTGAACCCCAACTCTCTGATCATGTATTCATACTTTTATCTCTCATCCAATCGTATTGTAAACTGTGTTCCAAATCATGGGAAATCGGGACAAAGCCAACTCTTCACTATAAACGGGTTTTCACTATAAAGGGGTTTGACTGTACTATTGAATGTTTGTCGTGCCATCAGTTATATACCGGTGAAACTAAGAGGTATCTCAAGAACAGAATAGAAGAACACAAAAGATATGTTAAGAACAATAATAAATAAATTTCTCCTATTGCTGAACACTGTATCGATATGAATCACATAATCAATTGGAATAATACTAAGATTGTTAAAAATAGTGATAAATGCGATCAAATAAAATTATATAAAGCATTAATTATACGCGGATATGACGGAAAGTCAATTATTAATAGAGACAAAGGGTATAACATCAACAATATATGGTCACCCGTTATAGAGAAACGAACTTAAAGCTTAGTTTAATTGTTGTATTTATTCAAAAGCAAATCACTATTTAGTTGATTATATCCCTCAAGACTTAAGAAGAAGTCGAAAGCGCTTGCATTTTATGAATTTTATTTTAATTTATTTTATTTTATTTCTTAAATCAATTGATAAATAAAACTTTTCACTAAGTGTAAAGAGTAATAATTCGTTAATTAATTTAACAGGTTATTTAGGAATTAAGTTATGTATATTGATGTATATAAGTTATATTGAGAAGCCTTGTTATAAATATTACAGATTATCTCAAATTTACTGTTATTGATATTGCTGTAAATCACTGTATATCACAATTTACTAAAAGGCAAAAACATTATTTTTTAACCTATTTTTACTTCATGTTAAATAAAATATACTTATGATTTACTGAATAAAACATTCTATTTGGAAAAAAATCATTTAAAAATTATAAACATATATTCTATTAACAATTCTATTAAAAGTTGAATTATTCTTATTATAAAACAAAACTTTACTCAATGTTATATTAATAAATATTAAGAATCAAAATATTGTATCAACCTTTTTAAACTTTGAACTCAATTATTATTAAAGTGAAGCTAAAAATGTTTTTTAAAGTTTTATTCGTTAAAATAATAGCTAAGTAACTAGTTTTTCAAGGATTTTTACAAATACTTATTAATTTTTCAGCTTAATTGATAGCCTGATTCCAGTTTTTCATAATACTTTTCTTCATTATAGTTGAAATTCTCTTTTGACAATAGATTTATAAGAATCCTATTGAAAAATAATTGATTGAATAATTATTTTAATAGGACTTATTTGGCTTAAGAATAGACTAATTTAACTTAATATCTACTGAAATCATATTAACAATAACTGGTGTAACCTTTGTATTATTGTTATTATCAGTTCCACTGTTATCTTGTTTCTCATGATTTATGGTTTCATTTGTATTAAATGATACAGTTTTACAATCGATTTTCATTTCTGATCTCTCTTTAAGTTCAAACTTTTCTCTTAATAATTGAAGGCATTTAAAAGTGGGGTTTATTGTTATATAGAAAGGACTCAAATCCATTCCATCAAATGATTTGAATAAAGGATAGACATCACACGCGGTCTTATAGTTTGGTGAATATTCGAGAACCTCAATAATAAATATAATATTATTTTAAAATTTGAACACAATTTAAGAAAACGGTGAGAAACAGAATTCAATATAAAACATACTCTCCTATAAAGAGCTGCAAAATGATAGAAATCTTTTTTGCATTTCAATGCACTTAATGTTGTAAAACCTTTATCTTTCATCTGTTTTGACACTAATTCCCAATTTTCGAAGTCCAGACGTTTTTTAATAAAAGTTTTCTCATTCTTTTTGATGATTTTAATTAATGATTTTACTGTTTTTATTCGATTGGAAGTCATTTCGGTTTTCAGAATACTCTTCAAATCTGGTGTTTCTGTGAATTCTTTAACAGAATTTTTCTTCGTTCCTGAAGTTTGTGTTTTTGAAAGTTTTACTGAATTGTTATTCATATCATAACGACTTGAATTAGAAGTTGAAGAAGGCTTTGAGTCACTGTTTATAACACTATTTTCAGAAAAATTTGTTTTATTTGTTTTATTGATTATGTGATTTTTCAAAACCCTAATATGTGATAAATTCTCAATCACTTCATACACATCCAAAACTGTTAAATAATCGCCGATTTCTTTCTCAAATATCTATATTAAAAAATATTTAAATTATTATTTTAAGGTATTCTAGAAATTATTTTTCCTGTAATTTATTACTATTAAAGCTTCAATAAGGTTCAGTATAAGTTCTTTAATTCTATATTCCAGAAAAAATAGAATTTTCTAGCGATATATAAACTCATTTTATATAGATTTTGCGCAAAGAGAGAATTTACTTTTTATATTTATTATCGATAAATCAATTATTAATATAAAAAGTTACCTTATTGTCCAAAAATACTTTAAACTTATGAGAAAATCTCATTCGAAAGGTTGGCATTTAATAACAGCTTAACATACATGTAAAAAATTCTATTCTAGAGATTCTCTGCTGAAATTCTATGCTTAAATTCCTTAAAAATGAATAAAATATATGTAATTTGGCTTAAATATAAATTTTTAGAGCCTAAAAGCATTCTTAGATGTGATGACTTTATGCTACATAAGCTCGTGCGTTGCAAATCACTGCTTAAGGCGATAAAACTAATCAACAATACCTCAAAAGTATGCGTTTTCAGTGAGATATCAGTTATTCCAGTGGTTTCTTCTATTTTATTATAAATATCCATAAATGTTATGCCATTAATATTTCCATTGATACTAATTATAAAATGTTCGTTATTTATTTCTATAAAACATTTAAAGTTTGCAGACATTATATAAATAATTAAGAAATACAATTGCATACAAAATAATAGGAGTTTTATGCATGTATTGCAATATTTAAATGAAAGCAGATTTAGTTATCAATTATTGAAGCCTTTAATTATTGCACTTTTAGATCATTTACTGATGTTTTAATCTCATTTCCAAAGTTACGATATCTTCAATATCAACAAAGTATTGTATTATCATATGTTTGATATAAAAATAATAAACTCCAGTTCAGAAGTTTTATCTGTTATAAAAAACTTTAGTCAAAGCTTAAAATAATTATAAATTAAATATAATTTCTCTGAGAGTCTCAAAAATAGAATCTTTACTTCAATAATGTTGAACACAGACCAGACTTAAACAGAGCTCAGTCTATTTCACTGTTAGTTAGTTTGCATTATTTACCATTTACTTGACTTAACATTAAAATAAATTCTTTCTTTTTAACTAAAAATTAAATTGTTTGAAATTACAATAATATAATTGAATTAATGGAAACTTTTGAACTTTGCACTCAATAGTATTGAAGTAAAGGTACAAAAAGAGGGCGTAAAATGTGTTTTGTTATATCAATTGTTTACAAACAAACACTTATTTCAATGTTATCTCAAAAACGTGTCATTTATTACAATCAGTTTTAGTAAAAATATTAAAAGTACTAAAAGTCCATTCAATTTAATTCAATTATTTGTTTATCATTTAATTGTTTTGTAAATAAAAACTATTGAGTTATGAATGAGTTGAGTCTTATTATTGACGAATATTTTAATACAAATGCAAATCAAACAAATGCCACAAATGTCTCATTCAATGCAAAGACAGTGAAGTCTTCATCGATGGTGTCTTCAGATGAGATCATTTCTTTGTCATCTGATTCTTATATTACTAATAAGTCATCCATTGATTCAATGGTTCAAAGAATTGAAGACAAAAATAATAAAATTAAAGACAATTCGAATCAATTCGATTCCAGAATTTTGTTCGATCGAGTCGTCCATCAAATTGAGGACAAAGTAATTAATTATTGATTTTATTGCTTTAGTTTATGATAATATTGAATAACAATTCAATTGGTTTTTCTGTTTTTCATTTTAATATTCATCGAAAATAAGTATAAAAACGACGGAAACGAAGACGCGATCATTGATTCGGAAAATATGCAAATCATTGAGAGAACGGGTTTGTTATCATCTCTTTTATTATTAATTATATGTTTATTACTATTATTGGAATAAAAAGTAAAAAGTTTTTAATTAAAATAATTATCAAAAGTATATAATTAGTAAATATTTATTTAATAAGAGTTCAAATATTGAATAAAATTGAATACAGAATCGTTTATTAGGAGTAATAGAGAACAGAAGTCGTATTAAAATCGGATATTTTGCTGAAAACTCTTTACAAGAATTGCATAAAACACATAAAACTTCATTCAGAAACAAAAATGCAGTTAATTTTGCGGCAAAAGAGTTGAGTTCAGTCTCAAGTGATTCTACGCCTAAAACAAAATCTGGAGTGAAGTCAAAATCTAAACCAATTATACACAAATCGAGTGATAGTATTAATAATTCACGAAATTCTGGTTTAAATCAAAACATTAAAAGTCAGGAAACTCTTAAACGATACAAATGTGAAACTAATGATTGCAATAAGAGTTTTGTTGGTCTACAAGAAATGCAAAAACACATAATTTTATCGCATAATAAACAGAATTTGAATAATAACCAGATCTTAAGTATTAATCAATTGAATGAAAGTGCGACTCATGTGAGGGAAAGCGAAGTAATGATTGAATCAAATAAGATAAATAATAGCGAATCAGAAGCGAGTAATTATGGAAACGATTCACAGAAACAGATGAAGAGTTCATTAAATAAGCGATTTAAATGTCATTATAATGATTGCGATAAAAGTTATGTAAAATTATTTGATTTGGAGCGACATATCGTTTACTTTCATCAAAATTTTAAGGAATTTGTTTGTTATTACGAAAATTGTAAGAAGAGTTTCACCAAAACCGCACACTTTAAGGACCACTTGAATAGACACTCGGGTTATAAACCATTTAAGTGTGATTACAATGAATGCAATTTCAGTTGTGTTGCAAAATGTGAATTGAAAAGACATATCAGTTTAGTTCATATTAATGACAAACCATTTATATGTCATTTTCAGGATTGCGGCAAAAGATTTGGTCAAAATTATCGTTTGAAACAACACATCAAAAAACACAAATAGTTGCCGAATGTTTATAATTTGATAAATAAAATGTTTTAATAATTAGTGTATCTTTTGTTTAAATCATTGACAAAAGTTATTTCATATTTTTGTATCTTTTCTTAATACTGTATCCAAATAAAAGTCGGTTTTATTATTATTTAATTCTTTTGGTTAAGAATACATAAAATTAATAAACTTTAAACAAATAAATATATTTAATTCACACATTTTCATCAATTATTTCCTTAGTTGAACACTAGACGTACCGGCACTTCTTGCCTAATATGATACTTCTGTTCATAACACCTACAATTATTATTCTTTTAAAATTTTAAAAATTATGTTTAAATTAAATTGAATACAGTCAATAAACAAAAGCGCTTTCTGTTTGAATACTATATAGTTTGATTGCTATATAGAGCACATG
Organism: Nanhermannia elegantula; assembly: GCA_034699485.1. Classification (NCBI taxonomy): domain Eukaryota; kingdom Metazoa; phylum Arthropoda; class Arachnida; order Sarcoptiformes; family Nanhermanniidae; genus Nanhermannia; species Nanhermannia elegantula. The sequence continues at coordinate 6,542 of JAQGCH010001430.1, read as the reverse complement.
CATAGAAGATAAAACATTGAAAGCATAGCATAAGCAATAGCTATATAGCATTTTGAAAGTGTGACATACATTATGATTTTGCAGAAAGAGTAATATAGATATTTCTAAATTATTTATTTTGCTGTTACTTGTTTTCAAACTAAATCTTAATTTTTAATGAAAAAGAAATAAATCTCTATTTTACGGACTAATGTATACGAAGTTCTGTAATAGTGATGTAACTTTTGCTTCCACTTCCATAGAATGGAAGTGGAATTAGAAAAATAGGCGTGGAATGGAATGGAAGAGAAATCTGAAACTTGATTGGAATTGGAATGGAAATGGAAGTCATGTAGAAAAAATGGAATGGAAGTGGAAATGAGAAAAATATTTTAAAATCCCATTGAGAAAATTTCACTTGTTGAATCATAAATGAATGAAAATAATAAAAATCATAAATAAAGTTAGATTAAGAATTGAATAACATTGTATTTCGCTCCAATATTTTGAGTTTTCTCTTACTTTTCATAACATATTAAATCTTTTCGAGATATCTTTTCAGAACATTTCATATTAGATCGAGAATTTATTTTTAGATATTAAGTGGTACCGCTTCACATTTACATATTTCAAACTAATTTTTATTTTTTAAAAAGCTTTCATTAAATATAAGAGACTTTTGCGACATTTTTGTTTCAATATTTGAATCTAAATTATGTTTAATCAAAAATATTAAACTAATTTAAAGAATTTAATTTTGACAACAAAAGCATTGCAATGAAGTGATTCAGTAAAATTGACGAGTCATGTAATTAATTATTTATTTAACAATACAAACTATTGTGGAATGGAAGTGGAATTGGCAAAAAATTTGTGGAATGGAATGGGAGCGAAATCTTGAAATTTAATGGAATTGGAATGGGAATGGAATTAGTGATCATTTTATGGAATGGAAGTGGAAATTTCATTAAAATTTTCAGTGGAATTGGAATGGAAATAGAAGTGAATTTTCTCAAAAGTTACATCACTACTCTGTAAGCTATTCAAATGTGTTGCAAAATATGTCCTTTATTCGAGTTATTTATTTGTATAAATATTTGAAGCCATTCGTCAGCAAAATAAGTACAACAAAGTTATGGAACTGATGAAAAATTCATATATGAGAAAGACGTTAAGCATTCGATCAGTTAATATAGAGTTTCTTTTTAACAGATATGAGACAGAAGTTTTAACTAAGAGTATGGTCAAAGTCCATAGGGGTTCCCCACCTAATGTCATATATCAATGGAAAGATCTCACCGAGTATTACAACTATTCCTCTTGGATCAACTGATCCATCCACGCACCAGAGGGTCAAAAAAGTTGATTTTTTGGAATTTTCTAATATAATATTTTAGTTACTGATTAGGAATATGAAAGAATTTTTTCATTATCTCTTATAGATTATGAGTTATTTATTTTCATATTTTTGAAATAGTTGATAACTTCATGTCCATAGAGTTCAGATAGAGTTAAGTTTAGGTCAGGTATTGTGCAATACATCTCTGATATACAGGAAAGCAAACCTACTCATCGAAATCATACTGAACTATAGCCGAAAATGATGACAAAACTGTGATTTGAATGTAATCTGAAAAATATGAATATAATGTAATTCAATATAATATACTGCTCTTTATAAACATAAACTCAAAAATAAAGCGCGAGATCTGTGCAACAATCAAATTCTTAATTAAGTATTTTGAGTATTCATTCGCTATTAAAAAGGACAACAATAGCGATTAGAAAGTCTGATTTTTCTTTGCGGTCAATCAATTCTTTCTGAATCTGTAGTATACTTCGCTCACATTTAAGAATCAACTTTTGTCATATTGTTTAGATTTAAGTTGAGCTCAATTGTACTCATTAGAAATGAGTTGTTAAGTAATATTCTGCGATATTCTGATGAACAACTGCCAGAAATGGCTAGTTTTGGTCTTTGTTTGCAACTATGTTTGCCAGACCTAAGATATGAAATTAAGTGTAAACTTGAATTATTAGTTCACTTGAAATTATGCATATAATAAACTAATCTCATATATCTCAACATTAGATGGTTTTCTATATTATTTATAATATATGATAAATTATCTGTAATCCTGACAATGAAACGCTTTTATTTTCAGTTTATTAATTATTATCTATAGCTTTCGAGTTAACCATAATTCAACTTAATTTATATTCTATATGAATGTTAACATTACTATTATAGCACTTCATAATGTCAGTCAGTTATCTTTGTTTTATATCAAATAAATAAGTAGTATCGGAATTAACAAATGATAATAACTATGAAATAAAATATTTCATTCGTTAGCAACACATATATAAGATATTACTATAAATGCATTCTTTAGTATTTTAATTCAATTTTTAAAAATACTTACGAGAGAACACTTAAATATGGGTAAAGACTATTATAATGTTTTAGAAATATCAAGAGATGCTTCAATCGATGAGATAAAAAAAGCATTTCGTAAGTCAGCCCTTAAATGGCATCCGGACAAGAATAATGCCCCGGAATCTGAAGAAAAGTTCAAATTGATCGCTGAGGCCTATGATGTGTTGTCCAATAAAGCAAAGAAAGATGTTTACGATATGTTCGGTGAGATTGGACTCAAAGGTCCGGTAGAAAAGAGTAATTCTTCGGAGAATAATAGTTCTGAGCGCAAGTCTCGTGATAATAATGAATCAATTAATAAGTTTTCCGATAAAGACAACAATTCAAGAGATGAAGACATTAATGAAATGTTTAAGGAATTTGCAAATATTGGAGAACAACGAAGTATGGAATCTTTTATTATAATTTATAAAAAATGAATTAAATTTATAGTTTTTTCTCATGATTTTGACAATTTATTGAACAGAAAGGTCGTCGTCAAGTCTCGGTATTTGCCACAAATGTAAGGAAGAAGTGGTTGAAGAGGGGATACGTTTTGAATCGAATCAAAGTATTTATCACACAAAATGCATGACATGTGATGTCTGTAACAAACCATTAAAAGGCAAATCAGTCTACAATATAGAAAATAAGCTGATATGTGAAGACGATTACATCAACACTTTAGACAAGTGTTATGTGTGTCGTAAACCGATAACAGACAGTATTATAAAAGCCAATGAAAGGCTGTTTCACACAAAATGCTTCACATGTTGTGTTTGCGGCAAATGCTTGAATGGTCAGCCGTTTAATGTCGATGAACACAATCAGAATTATTGTATTAATGATTATCGACAGAAGTTTTCACCGATTTGTAGTGTTTGTAAAGAACCGATTGTTCCTGAATCGGGTCAAAAACAAGCCGTGCGTATTGTCGTAGACGAAAGAAATTTTCATATTTCATGCTTTAAGTGTGAAGATTGTGGGCAATTGTTCTCTTCAAATGGTGAAGACAGAGCTTATTATCCCTTTGAAGGCCATATTTTATGTCGCGATTGTTTTACTGTTAGAATTGAACAAATTTGAATTTTTTTTTCATTTCAAACATTTGTGTTCTTTAAGCTAAACTGTTATTCAAGAATTTAGAAAGTTATCATTAAATTGAAGACAAATCTGTTATCCGAAGGCTCAGGGTTGGAGTCCTCGCCTGGACTGTCATTGTTTTCAATATTATTTAATTTAATTTAAACTAAAAGGCTTTCTGTGTTTAAAATAATGAAATAAAGCTTAAAATATTTGAACAAAAAAGTTATGATAACTATCAGTAGTTAATATACTGTGCCTGTACATCAGCTGTACATAAGGATTAATGCGAAAGTTTCCCAATAATTGCATGTAATTATGCAATTATTTTATTGAACGTAAAACAATTGGTACAGTAAAAGCTGTGCTAAGCGACGACCCCTGCGCCCAAATTTGTAGGTCGCTTAAGACAACTGTCGCTCTACAAAATTTGAGTTCAAATTTTTAAAAAGTACATTTCAGTCATTCCTATGCATAGTGAACCCCAATATAGTAAAGTGACAATATAAATTAACATATATTTGTTCACCTATTTGGTCTCATTCAAAATTCGGAGTTACAATTATATTTATATCTCTCATCACAGCACAGATTCCGTCGTCAGTAATGAGTAGTAAATAATTGGCTTTTATTGTGGTATTCATTCAAATCACTTCTAATTGAGTCAATTTTGACAATCATTTGAGAGCTGTGTCAGAGATCTCGTCCTCATTATGAATATCCAAATACTTGAGTTGTGGTCAATAGAGTTCAATATCTTTAAAGAATTGATCTCTTATTGCGTTAAATGCGTTAAATTCATGCCATTAAGTGACCCAACATTTGAAATCTCATTAAAATAGTTATCATTCATATCATTGGTTCCAAACATTTGCCAAAAATTCAATTTCAAAACCTTTAACCGAACGAAAGATCCGATGTCTTAAAGACTCCAACTTTGAGTAATGAATGCATTTTAGCCTTAAGTGAAAATCGCTTCAAATTTTTGCATTTCTTTGCAATCATTTTCAGACTTTTGAGAAAATTATGTCCAAAATCAAAGTCAGTATTGAATGAAATCTCCATTTCTTCCAAATGAACCAAATGTGAGATCTGTTTCATTAGATCTGAGTTCAGAAGCCATTCATTGATCTCTTCGTTGATATGAATCGAAAAACTCTAGTTTTTCTATAATTAGAGACAAACTTTTGCACAAATGGACAGTCATTTGGACCAAAATATGAGACCAAACACTTGATTGCCGTCAATCATGTGTTCAATTCTTATGCCATTAATTGTCAATAGTTTTGGACATAATCTCAAAAGTTCTTCAAATTGAGACACTTTTGAAGATTCGAAACCGTTATTAAAGCGAATGTTTACTAATTTTGTGCCGAATGTGAGGCCAAACTGTCGGACAAAGTGTTCATTAATGTAAGCAAAATCCAATTCAATTCAATTAATAGAAACGTAACTCTTAGTAATCAATTGTAAACACATTTCTCTGTTTTCAATATTTTCCAAACTATTATTGCTTTCAATAATCAGTTCATTAATTGATTCACTTTTTTGAGAACTCTTTCAAATAGTTTTGAATCCAATTGAATGCCATTTATTTGAATGCATTTGTTTTCGGGAATTAAGACATCGGTTGAGACCAACTATTGATCGCATAATAAATCCATTTTCAAAGACTTTTGTTTATTAAATACAAGTCTTTGAAACTGTTTTGAAACGCATTTAAAATCTATTTTGTCTGAAAATGAAAGAAAACTCAATAAGTGTTCGCACAAATGGTCATAAAATCTATGACTGAAATCACTTTTTATGACATTTTATTTGTTTTATTTGATTCAAAATTATTATTCACTTCAATGACTCTTTTCTTGAGATTTTCCGTCATTTTTGTTATTTTTGTTTAACTTTTGATTCAAAAGTTTTAAATCATTGGATGCGAAACAAAAACAACAAAAATATTGAAATACTTTTTATGAGTAATACATAAAAAACGATTTTGTTTATTAATCCAAAGACACTTCCCCTCTATTATACTCTCTATTATACTCTCTATTATACCTCTATTTTATGATTCATTTTTGTGCTTTAGTTAACAAAAAGTTTATTAAAAATCGGTAAATACTAATACAGTTAGACTCCGATTACGGCAACTCATCAGTGCATAAGAACTGAGTGGACATAATGTGGACTTAAGTATTAAATAGGAATTTATGACTGAAAAAGTTGCAAAAACCCAACTATTCAAAGACAGTCTTCACTAAAATTTTCTCAATCAGTGGCATCACATCAAAGACATTGCAATCATGACTTACTATAAGATAAAGTATTAGTCGGTTTTTACGAATACATATGCGACCCTTTTTCGGTGATTTTGCCTACAATTCACTTCAAAAAGACGAATGGTCTGTCTTTTATGTTATTTCTAATCAGTGCCGTAACTACATTGGGGCAAAGGGGACAAAGGGGGTAGATGCCCCTAAGCATTTCGAGGTATTTAAGTGTAGATCTGTAGCAAATTAAAAAATTGTGAAATTTTAAATTTTCTCTTTTGAAAAGCAATAGTTGACTACAGTCTTGAATGATATTAATTTCTTATTAATAAAACCTATAAATAAATTAACTTTTTTTAATAAAAATAATTAAGTTGTACATAATTGAAGTGTTTATAGAACTTATTCCTGTACTGTACCTATTCTTATGATACAGTCGGAGAATTCTGTGAGAATTGATTATAGAATTTATGAAAACATTATTTTTACAGTTAATTAAAAGCCGTTCTGTCTATACATTTAGAGAACTTATTTCTAATTGAGATAAATTAAAATATTTAAATAAGGTATTGGCATAAACCTTATGAAAGAATGCAATTTAGATTAATAGATTAAAAAAATTAATTTTTGGAAGTTATCCTAATTTTTATATAAGGAGAAAAAATGAAGACAACAATAAACAAAACAAATGATCTTTTTATTATAGAAAATAATTGAAACTATTCAGAGATTTTGACTGCAATGACACCATTTGAAGTCTCTTGTCTTATAGACTGCATTCCATGATTGATGAC
>JAQGCH010001429.1:0-15740 GCA_034699485.1 Nanhermannia elegantula | reverse complement strand
CCAATAAATGCATACCGTATTCAATTGGCTGAACTTACTCTCAGAATAAAAAGGCATTTCAGTTATCGTTTTAAAGTTGCTTTTAATAAACTGCTAATGTTGTGATTTAAATACAGGGCAAGAATTTGTTGTTTATTACATAATGTACTATAAATGACATAATTTAAAGCATAAAATATTTCATAAATGAACACTTATTATTAGATGAAATTGTTTAATAAAAAGATTTATCCTTAAAATTATAGTTTAAGTATTTTTAGACGAGTTTATGTGCTGAGCAGCGATTCACAAACTTCATTTGTCGGTGAACTAGTCGTCCATGAAACAGATACATGTGCTCCAAGAGATAATTTATAAGCTTAAAGCAAAATATTCGCGGCTTGTTATTAATATTTGAAAAATCATTACATTTTTAATACTAATATATGAATAGTATAATTAGTAAGTAATACCTTATATGACTTTATCTACAGGTTTAGAAAAACATTAGCTTAAACTTTTATGCGTTCAAGTTATAAAATTGCTCTATTGTTTACATAAAGCTTACGGATTAATATCAATACTGTTTATCTTTTAATGAAATAAATAATAAATATTAAAGAACATCGCAAATAAAAGAGCACAATCATATGGATGGACTCAGACTCATGGCTCGCATTCTATCAGTCCATTAAATTGAAGTGTTTTAGTGTTTTGTTGGAGTGTTGAAAACACTGCACTTGTTTTAAATAAGTTTAGACATTGATTTGACATAAAATGAGCATTTATTTTGCACCAAATAATAACAGTAACAACGATTATAACAATATAATCTCATGTTGAGAGACGTAAACAGCATAAAAGCTGTAAAACAACTGCGAATTAAATACAGAAAATGTGAGCTTTTATAGCAAATTAAAGGTATACTGAATGGTCAGTATTCAAGGATATGGAATTAGTAATTATAGTGATGATTAGGCTTTATTACAGTAAAGTACAGGTAATGGTTGTTAGTTAGGGGTGAATGTGTTGAGAATGTGGGTGAACGTAGAAGTGATAACTTATAGTGTATGAGTTAATTCAAAATTGACTTCACTTCAAAATAATAATGTGTAAGTGAGGTTTGACAGGCAGAACTTGTGAAAACCCTCATTGAATCTCGTGGTCATTATGCTGTCTTTTGCCTCTGTATTCACCCTTTTATAACTCTGGTCGAAAACATGGTTAATGAGCTGAAAGCTTTTATCAAAAGAAGTGAACCTAAAAATTAAGACGAGCCCTATATAACAGCTCATAATTCATCTTAATTGATAGCTCATGAAAACTGCCCGAATTATGTCAAAAACATAAGGGCGATAACTCATTAATGTATTTAAAAGTTTTTGTGGTATTTCTCAGAAGAAACGTCTATCTGAAAGCTTTCGTGTTTTATACTCATTCACAGCTTATTTTATACAACATTTTAATCTTAAAAATATTTTTATAACCAAAGAATTTGAAAATCATAACATTTAGCCTAATGTTATACAGAAAAACAAACTGACACCTTTTTAAAATAATAATGATTCAGACAATTTAGTTATTAAATCATGTTATTTAAGCAAAATAATTAACATTAGACTTTGTAACATGTAGTATGGACTTTAAAATTCCCATTTTAGCACTCAATGGGAGTTATTGAACAAAATTAATTAAGTATTTTTGTCATGAAGTTTATTTGAGTTCAAAGTTTTTTATATTTAATGCCAAACACGTGTTTAAATACATGTCTGTTTAATTAAGGCTAAGTAATAAACTACTAATATAACTAAAGCATTATGTGAGCATAAAAATGGAGGCACAGACCGTTTTAGTATAGTATGTGTTAAAATAGATTAATTTAAGTGTCAATTGGGAGAAATGGCTCGTTTTGGATCCGAGGGCGCGATATTTTTTATGATCAAATTGAAATATGTCCTGAGGCACACCGATTTCAGAAATCCAGTGGCGGTGAAGTCATTTTGCAGATAACTTATACAAATCAATTTTACTAACTTTAGAGATAATGTATTTCTAATAACTGGTTATTAATTAATCTTTCGATAAAAAATTATTAATGATTCGTAAAGTTGTTTGTTTGATAAGAAAATTATTTATGAGATATGAAGGAAAAAGAGATATTTCAACTTATGTCGCGTTTAATAAAAAGAAAAAAATAACTTATTTTGAAAATTTCTTCAAAACAAGAACAATAAGAATAACTTAATACTTAAAACTAATGATGCACGTGGGCATTGTTTCACATGCTATGCCTTGTAAATGCTTAATATCCACTGAATATGGTTGCCAGATTCAGACTTAAGCAAGATCCGAACAATTTTGATGTCTAGGGGGATCCAATTTTGGAAATCATCAAAATTCAAGGGGGGTATAAAACTCATCAAATTTAATAGATAATATTTTGTCAAAAGTCATTTTCCCACCAAAAAGTATTTTTCCTGCCAAAAAAGATTTTCTCGCCAAATTTTTTAAAATTTCTCCCTTTTATAGGATATCATTGAAAATCATAGACTTTAATGCCATTGTTTAACCCATTAAAAACCAGAACTATATTTAGTTATCAGAATGAATTGATTTTTGGATATATTATTAATTTAGGTCTAATTAACGTAATAAAAAATATTCAGCTTTTTATTTTAACCCAAAGACCGAATTTCCGAGTGTTCCATAAATGGAACATTGGTCTTTGAGAAAATTTTTCAATACATATAGATACAGATACAGGATATAAAATTATGAATAGCACTAAACCGGAAAGCGCTTTTGTTTATTGAGTGTATTCAATTTAATTTAAACATAATTTTTTTAATTTTAATAAAATAATAATTCTACGGGGTATGAAAAGAAGTTTTATGTTCGGCACGAAGTGCCGCCGGGTGCTTCTAGTTACTACTCAATAATAAAATTCATAACCACTCAATGCTATTACACATTAATATTTCAATTTCTTGTGTTTCCTACATGATTCATTTCTATACACTGAATATATCACATGATTTTTCGGGATCAGGCAAAAACTTTTTGGCATTTAATTGTACTTTTTATAAAATAAAAACGAATGGTTTAGTCAAGTGTTTTTCATAAGAGTGTTCTATTTGAAAGATTAGTATATTTATAATCAAAAATAAGTTATGTTTGAACAAACAGTCAGTTATATCAAATATCAGAAGTTTGATAAAACATCTTCGACCTCCTTCAATGCAAATCTTTATACTTTAAGCCTTTGATTTGAACGCTAGAATTTAATTTGAATCAATTTGAACACTGGCCCACTTTTATGAAGGAATCGAGCTTTACGTAAGCTTTTCTGTAAGACTTAAATGCAGTGAAAATTCTCCTTTCAATGTACACTCATTTAAAAAATTACTTCTCAAACAACAATAATTGCTCATACAAATGGTCATTCTTGTTTATTTTATAAACAGTAATGAGTAAGATTACAGTTCATTTCAGTTCATTCAGTATATAGACTAATGTTGCAAAATTTCTAGAAATTTTAGTTTTTTGTGAGAAACTTTCTAGAAAATTTCTTTGCAAAGTTTCTCGAAAAATTTATCAATAATATGGACCTCCCATTGAAGAGAAATTTTGTTTGTGAGAAAGTTTCTCGGCAAATTTTCTTATTTCAACACTAATTTAGACAGCCTTTCAGGTTTACAATATTACCTAATAGATATGAATACTGTACTATAACTATAATACAGTAACTGCATAGCTTTCCAAATAGGGGGTACTTTAGAGATCTCTATTCTGAGATACAGGTTGACTCTCGTTATAATGACATATTATTAAATAATTGTAATTATTAATTATTTTTATTTTTAACAATTTTTAAACAAATAAAATGTAATTCAAAATAATTTGATGGAAAAATAGAAAAATTATCATTATTTTATGAGTGATAAACATGAGAACATTTTTATATAGAAAGGATGATGAAGTTAAACGTGGAAGTATTATTAGGGTTGGAAATTTTACTTAAAAAACTGTAAAAATGTGTAAAATTCTGTAAAAATCTTTTTACTCGTGAAAATCAATTTTTGAACCAAATTTTTGAATATGGATATTGACGTCATCATATTGATATACATTAAGCATTTATCAGGATTGGATTGAGTATAATTACAATTTTGCGAATTAAAATAAGACTGTATCGCTAAAATATTTCCAACTATTTAATTAAGAAACCTCTTGCAACCCTTTTAGTGAATTCTTTCCCTTATGGAAAAGATAAGTTCAACTGATGATATTAAAGAAGTCAATCCAATCGCAATTTTCATAAAAAGAATGCAAAAGTTTTTCAAAATAATTTTAAAAATTATTATTTTTTTTTTGCAAAAAAAGCCTACAGATTTTTACAGTATTTTACAGATTTTTACGCAGACCTGTGTAAAAATCTGTATTTACACTTTAAATATCCCTAATTATTATTATTTTTTAAACAGATGAAATTTTACAATTTAATTTTTTGAAGTTCGCCATCAAAAAAAGTAAGGTCACATTCTGATTCGGATTATGAGAGCTTAGATTCTGACTCCGAAATTAAAATTGAACCCTTTAATTATAAATAAAATATGCTCTAACTTTTAAAGTATTATTTTTGAATGTTTATCAAACTTATTTTTATCCAAAACTTGCTTTATTTCTTTATATTATATTTTAAATTCAATAATTTTATGTATTGAACATTTTCTAAATTAAGTTATTTGTTAAAATTGAATTAAAACAAAATTTTTATTGAATTTTTTGTTTTGTAATGTGTAATTATGTTGTGGTGCACATAATTAGAGGTGTGTGATTTTTTACTACGGCAAGTACTCCCTATTTGGAAAGCTATGAGTAACTGTACAATGAATTTAAAAATTATACTGTATTTGTATAAGGAATGAAAGTAAGCAATGGAACATTGTCTAAATCTGAATGAACGAAAAGTTTACAAATACTTATTACTGTGCAAAAGTTTTTAATACTACAGTAGTCTAAAGTACTGTATTTAGCAATGCATTGGAAATGATTGAGGCTTATGTTCTTAACAATGCATAAGAAGTAAATAAATTATTAATAAATTCTTAGGTCTATAATACTCTATAATACAGTGAATTACGACAAAACTATGAGATAAGGTTAAAAACTTTTGAGTAGCAAACAATTTAATATCCAAAATGTAAGGTTAAAATTGTTAATTAAAATAATAAAAAGTATTTTTTTAAAAAGATGAACTAATATTAAAGAGTATACTGAAAAAAATTGTTAGTTACGATCTTTCGCAATGATATGACATAAAAATTATAATTAACCACTTGGGCATTGAATAATATATAATCATATATATATCCAATATATACTGTAATATTAAATATCCATTTATTTCGAGTGCTTTCATCCAATTGCTCAATATTTTTGAGAAAAAAAATTTATGAGACCGCACTTCTAAAAAAATTATTTTAATAGTCGTAAAAATCTTGGGTTAACATAATTTCTTAAGTTTTTCTGACAAAAGATTCTGTTTCCTATCATTACTCAATGTTAATATGACATAAAGAATACATTTATACGAATTTATTCAATTTATGCTCTGATAAAGAAAGCAGGGTTAATAAATAAAAATAATGTCCGTATGTATCATATCTTTTAATGACTCAAAAGCCTTTTGATTTCCTTTGAAAATTCTTAACGAGTAAGCATTTCTCAGCAACTTTTAAATTACTAACGCTATCAACAAATTACTATTTTAAGAGGGGTTTGTTTCTAATGGCTATCATTTCAGGGTTTGATAGCCTGATACTATGGAGACATGTTCAACACAAAAGCTCAGGCTTCGGATAAATTACTTCTAAATAATAGAAATGTTCGATTCTAATAACAAATGACAAACATATAATAGAGTTTAACATTTTCACTATTATTAGCTGTTTAGCAGACCTCTTGTTTAAAAATAACACAAACTTTTAGCTTTATATACATTCTTTAATCACACAAATCAAGCCATAAATTTTCTTTACCACCGAATATCTCGATTTTGATGAAACTCAGTAATTACATGTAGTTTTGGTCGTAGAATCAGAATATGAAAAAAATTTTATCGGTCAAAAGTAGTTTTCGAGATATTCGAATTTAAAGGTCAAATTTTCCCATAGACTTTCATTATAAAAAATTTTGCTTTTTCTACAATAGGTTTCAATGGTGAAAAGTGTAAAATAATCTATTAACTGAAATTCTAACCTTCACCTTGGCGGCCATCGCCGCCCACAAAAATGATAAACTGTAACCTAACTAATAATACGTTAGGTCGTGAAGCTATTGAGTTATTTTAAAAGTAATTCAATTTGATATTTATTTTGTACACGTAAAAGCTCAACCTGTTTATGGAATACTTTAATGGAAAAATTGATGGATAGAGAGGAGATATTATAGAAACCTTTTTTGAGTTCAATAATAGTTGAAAAGTTTTAAAGTTTTAATTAAATAAATTGACAGTGATTAAGTACCATGTACTTTTAGTTGTAGTACTGATACAATACATTAGTTGCTGCAGCTTTACTTGTAAATTAGTAAATCTAGCACTGTATGGCAATGTTTCTCAAACGATTGCACACGTACCGTACCATCAGCTGCTGAGTAGGATGTTTTTTGGTGCCCCTGTTATGTTAAGTTTGATCATATATTTTGTTGTTAACTTATTTTGAGAAATTGAATGCATAACCATCAAAATGTTTTACTAATTTTAAAAACTTCTTATACTTTATTTAAATTATAATTATATAATTTAAAAAAATTATTATTTAACAATGTTTTCATTAGTAAGTACTCCATTGGTACTACATATAAATTGGTAGTGAATCTCAGCTTTGCAAAAAAGTCTGAGGAACACTGTTTTATAATATGATTCTTTACAGCTTATGCTTCACTAACTATTGATGTTATTTTTATTTAGACATTAGTTTCTGAAATCAGTGCTTAATGAAGAGAAACAATGGTCGTTTGAGTGACAAATTAATTAACTTTTCACATTCTACACATTCTGCAGTCTAACTAAAAGAACATTTAATTAATTATCAATCGAAAATCGAATCAAATAAAGAAATAGTGAAGAGATAGAATATTTCTTATTGAAAACAAATCCGTTATAAATCCTAAAAATCTTTGAGTTAATATAATAAGATCTAATTAAATCAAACTCTTTATATATTTATTAACTCGATTTAACTTTATATTTAAAACTTTTTAATCAATTGCATTTGAAGCTTAGCTTATACTTTGCTTTTCTCATTTTAAAACATTAAGAGATAATACGTTTTCAATTATAAAATTCATATAACTTATAGATATATTTTTTGGGCGTAACTCGAATGACATTTTCAGCGGCAATATTCGGCGTAAGGGAAAAACCGAAGGATTTTTCCTAAATTGGGTGGTAATATTCGGTGTAAAAATAATCAATTTAGAAATACGAGTTTTATTAATTTTGTATTGGAAAAAGTAGTTATTAAAGTATTTGTATTAAATAATTAATAATAAATAGATCTTATTCAGCAATGTTTTCTTTATTTTTTTCACGTGTTTCTCTAATTTTGTTACTATTAAGTCTTTATATAATTTAGTTCACTCTACTCATGTCTTTTTTGTCACTCATTTTAAGTAGAATTGAATTAAACTATGATTTAAATCATGTTTGTTATCAAAACATCTAAAAAATATCTACTTTTTATTCGCAATTTTATTATGGAGTATTTGTATTAATCAACTTAATAAATGAACACGTCTTCAAAGTTAATAAATGAAGACTTGCTTACAGTTGGAAAATTACTGTTATCCAAAAATTGAAAAGTATTTTTTAAATTAATTTATTTTTAGAAAAATTTTGTTTATTCGGAGTTATTTCAAGTAAATTATCTTTACGCCGAATATTTTTTAGGGATTCAGCAACAATATTCAGATTATTCGGCGTCACGCAGAAAAAGCCAATCTATACTTATAGATAAAGATGAGCATAGGCTCGAAAACCCCGAGCCTGAGCCTGGAGAGCTTAGGCTCAAAAACCTTAGAGCCTGAGCCCGGCTCGCGTACCTCAGAGCCTGAGCCTGGAGGCTCGAAAAGGCTCAGCCTAAGTCAATGTTTTCCATTATTATAATAAAAAACTTAGAGTATTGTTTCCTTAATGTTTCAGCTCAAAGCATTTCCAAATCTCATTCATACCCTCTATTAAATGCAATTTTTAAGTTACACGTCACATTATCACAGGTTTCTGTGAAATTTTGGGTACAGGCTCAACAGTCTGAGCCTGAAGCTTGAGCCTGAGCTTAGGCTCAAATCATCAAGCCTGGAGCCTGAGCCTGACGAGCCTAGGCTCGAATACCTTAGAGTCTGAAGCCTGAGCCTTAGGCTCAATAAGGGCCCTCGAACCGAGCCTGGAGCCTAGGCTAGCCTATGCACATCTTTACTTATAGATAACTAATGTGACGTACCAGTGACAGACAGATTTGTATGGCAGCACATATTATATTTAGAAATTAAGAAATCTTATTGAGAAAAATGCTTACATAATCTTATAGGAAAAAAGCTTTTTTGGATTCAAAATGAAAATTAAAGCTTCACATAGATTGACAATTCTATATATAGCATAGATTTATATATAGATTCTTCACAATTGGGTTAAAATGAATCAAACCTGACGGCTACCAACCAATGACCACTACTTCAAAATATTAAATCCAATAGTGAAAGCATTTGCTGATAGAAAAGGATCATTTTCTCAAAATATATCATCAAATCTACAAAAGCATTTTTTGTAGGTTTTATTGTTAGGCTCAACACAGACGTCTATATGTATTTCAGTAACAGTACATTTATGAGAGTGAAGAATAACTTAATATTTTTCTCTGGTAGATAACAACAACAATACGCATAACAGTAATAACATTGAATATCAAGTTTATGTGCATTTCATACTCATATGATTCCAGTAGAATATATTGATATTTGTAACAAATATTTATGAGAAATGTGTGGGTTTACAAACAATGTAAAGAAATTTTTTCATAGATATAAATTAAAAATAGCCTGAAATTCCTGAGCTTTGCATTCAGCATAGTCTAAATTTAGTAAAAAAGATCTAAAAAAATATTAACTTTTAGAGTAATACGTAAAGAATTTGAAAAATATATTCATAAAGGAGTTATAGATAGCAAATAAGACAAAAAAAATTTTCAATGAACTAAAAATATTTGTCCGTCCTATCTTGTAATATGTCAAAAGATAAACATTTTACCGGTAACCCCAGGGCCAAAAATAGTAAATACCGCAGGATTCTAGTAAAAAATCACATAAGAACAAAAAATATTTATCCAATTCAGAAAGGAGACGGGCCCTAAAAATTTTAAAAAATATACCGTATTTGACCCGATGAGGACAGGATCGGTTCGGAGATGTTTAAATGAGACATCAAATTAATCAGTTTGACGGCTTGATTCTAAAACAGTTGGAGGTGGGGTGTCGAGAACCCCTTATACCCAGTATTCGCCGAACCGGTATTCATCCATTTCTCTTCGAAACTATTTTTCGAGCCCGTTCCCCTCCGGAATTTGATATTTATTTAATTTAATGTGATTTTTTACGAGGATTCTGAACCTGGCATTGCCTTACTTCCATTCGAGCTATAATTTATAGCCTATAAAATACCACGATTTTAATTTTAAAAATTGAACCCTTAATTTTTGGTGTAAAACGTAGCCCGATGTTTTTAATTTCAAGTAGAAATTTGAAGAAGGCCTTGAGACGGACATTTTGGTGTAAGAATTTTCAGCCTATCTATTACCGTTGAAGTTGTTTTTAGTGGTTTTTAATTAATAGCACAGAGATGGCTCCACCTTAGGTCCTGGGCTTACCGGTATAATGTTTATCTTTTGACACATTACAAGATAAAAAAGACAAATATTTTTTAATTCATAGAAAAATTTTTACTGTCTTATTTTCATAACTCCTTTGACTGTCTTTTAACAATCTTATCAAAAAAATGAATTTCACATAATTTTTTAAAAATCATTATCAAAATTGAATTAAATTGCATTAGTCTAAGCATTGGTCAGATATATATAAAGTTCAAAGTTGATTACAAATTGATTTATTGAAGTAAAGTTCAAACACCTAACTCAGTGGTTGAACAGTATTTCTCAATGAGAAAACATTCTTTTATTCAAATCCTCTGGGATTTTGAAGATCATTCACTTTCTTTTCATATGTAATTCTATGATCTGATAAATAGCAAAAGCATTGCTATTTAAAGAAACGCATTATTAAGGTTTGATCTCTTATTTTAAAAGAATACCATTATATGTTTTTTTATATAAATTAGAATTTATTCCATTAGAGATAAAGATTTAATGAATCAATTTTTGGATCATTATATTGAGTGAAATTTTATTCTTATTAAATCATTAAAGACCTCGAGAAACACAATAACGATGTGTATATACTGTTTAAATATAGTAGAAAAGAATATTATTTCTCATTTGTCTGTGGAATGATAGCAATTTTGATTTAATAAGAATTGAATCTTACGATAAAAACATAATATCTTGAGACATGTTTTATCTC
The DNA here is from genome assembly GCA_034699485.1 of Nanhermannia elegantula. Lineage (NCBI taxonomy): Eukaryota > Metazoa > Arthropoda > Arachnida > Sarcoptiformes > Nanhermanniidae > Nanhermannia > Nanhermannia elegantula. Next base: position 5,129 of record JAQGCH010001429.1, on the reverse strand, counting down.
AATTATGATTAACAGATGATTACGAAGAAATAACCAAAAAATAAATCTTATTTCTTGATTTACACGAACTTATTTTTTATGCGCATAAAACCATAATTTAAGATCAAGATTTAAGTTCGTGTTCCTAATTATAATATTTTACGAATAATATATTTATTTAGAATATAAATAGACATAAGCTAGCTTTGAGCTGCGCTTCAAGCTCAATTTTGAGCTTTTGTGAGCTTCAAGCTTAGTATATAAAGCAGAAGGGCAGATCAAGCTCAAGCTTAAAGCTAACACTTTGAGCTAGCTTTAAGCTAAGTTCAGCTGAAGGTTAGTTTAGGCCCCAGAAAGCATTGGAATGCAAAAGGCGTGTCAATTTATAATTAACATAAAATAGCGAAAGATATAGTTCTAAGTTATAAAGCATCATATTAGAATAAAATATAAAATGACGAGTGTGTTCCGCTGCTTCGCAACTTTTAACTTAATTATATTTAATTTTTATAATTATAGTTTTAAATCTGTAGTTATATTTATTTATAAAAGATCTCATTTGAAGCAATACCATCTAGAGTGTATATAGAGTACATTTGATAACATTATGTAGTGGTACATTCATGCTGCATTTTAATTGGCTTGAGGTTAAACTCAAAATCCTTATTAGTAAGAAACGAGCATATGCGTATTTGAAGGTGTGACATACAGAAGGAGAGAGAGGGGGGGGGATTCGAATTGATTTACGTTAATATTTTGATAAGCTCAGAAGCGCAACTCAGGCTTCAGCTCTAAGCTTATGAGTAAAAGCGAAGCTCAAGGATTTTTAAGCACAAGCTCAGCTCAAGCGAGTTTCGAGCTTTAAGCTTCAAGCTCAGATTTTTAACCAAATGTCCATCTATAATTTAGAAAAATAAATTGGAGCAATCATGAGATAACATGAAAATCTGGCTTAAATTCGCAAACTTTCAAGTAATGATTTAGTAAAATAAATTGTCTCAATTGGCTCAAAAATATCTGCAACCGTTTTGGTTAAAGTCTTTTGTTTGTTTGTAAAGTCACTTTAGTGAAAGTGATTTTGTTTTTCCATTTCTAAAATAAATATTGAAACTGTTAAAAGTAATCTTTTTGTTATTTATATTTTCACTAATATAGCTTTACAGACTATATACCAAAGCTTTAAAATTCCACATTAGACTCAAAAAAAGTGTGAACAGTAAAAGCATTCTTATAATTAAGTTGGATTTTGTTAGACCTTTTATAAAGAAATAATAGAATACAAAATTTTACATTTGAGCCGAAGTGGACTTACTGTACTTCACATAATCCTTGCAAACTGAAGGCTATCAGTACTTTAAAACAAGCCTTTTATTGTTTAATTTGGATTTTTTGCTTTTAGATCACCCTTTGCTTTGCTAACACTAATGTCGCTATTAGTTTATATCGGTTAATATAAACTAAAATAAGATATTATTGAACGCGTTAAAAAAATTGAGGCATACTCTTATCCTTCATTTTATGTTCCACTTATTTTAGAAAATTGTTTTGTTTCAAATAATTTTCTCTTATGAATAAACCAAATCTTTAAAACATCTAAAAATCATAAACATTTAAATAACTTGTTAATAAATCTAATGATAAGGTGTGCGCTTATTGCAGACGATTACAGATAATTTAGTAAATGAAAAAAGTTTATATAAAAATGAATGGTCTGTACGAATATATTAAGTTTATTACAGCTTTTGATTTTCAGTAATACTGTATTAATGCATTTGTCGATTTTCTTTATGTTCAAATGATTTTGCTTCTGTATAATACATTTTCTTATAACTGTCATTCATTTTTTGAGCTCTAGTCACTAAAATTGAACTCCAAGTGGAAATCAATAATTTTCTTCATATTGACTAAAAAGTTAATGTTTTTTGAAATATGGTTTTCAAATCTTTGAATTACTAATAGTTATTAAGATCTGATTCAGATAACAAATTGCTTTATTAATTCGAGATTTTTGTTTAACCTCGAATTTTATCTTATTCTTTCAAATGAAAAAAGTAATAATTTATATAAACATTAGAATAATTTAAAGATTTATCTGTAAGGTCAGGAAAAGCATTTTTTCATTTATGAAGTAAGGGATTATAGAAAATGATTGCCCTCAACATATATTTTGCAATTGATATATTTGAACATTATTTATATGTTGATAAGTAATGTCTTAAAATAAACAAATAGAGATGAGAATGTTCTAACAGTTCTAAATAGATGCTCTATTTTTAAAATAATAAAATAATGTTCAGATCTGAAAGGATTTAAACGTCAATATAATTAACGTTTTTATTTCAAGTCATTATCATAATTATGATATCGTTCAAATCTAATAATATCTTAAAATCAAAATTTTATATTTTAAAAGGCATAAAATAAATTATTTGAGCACAAATGAGAAAATTTTCTGACTTGTGTCACTTATCAGCAAAAAAACTCAATTTCAAAGCATACGTTTATATTATACCAATAAATTATAATTTTTTACTAAAAATTTGAAAAGCATTAAATAAAATATACCTGTATAAGGGTATAAAATTAGTTTTCCAAATTTCTTATAAATTGGACTTTGAAAAAATCATTACAACTCCTTTCGTTAGAGAGTTGGCCGATGAAAACGTTTTTTCAAATATGGCGTAGCTAGAAATTTTTGGTTGGGGGGGGGGGCGAGGGGGCTAAGCATAGGAAAAATCGAAGATGTGACAATTTTTTAAAACTAACCTACACTTAAATTCAGAAAATCTCTGAAGGCTATAGCCCCCTTAGCCCCATAGGCAGCTACGCCAGTGGTTACAACAAAACAAAAAAAAATTAATAAATTAGGTAATGCATAGGTGAATTAATAGCGTTGTTCACAAAAAAATTTATTAGATGGATCTCAAAAAATATGAATAAGCCCAAACAAGACAAATGAGTTTTGGGCAGCTATAGGGAACCTGTAGAGAACTATATCGAGCTAACTCGTTTTTAAAATTTTGATGGAAACATATTCTCTGTCTTACTTTTTAATGAGGAATTCTGAGAATTTTTCCCATAGATTTCAATTAAAAAATTATTAAGATAATTGTGCAAACGTTGGTAATACTGATTGCTTACATGTAGGACCAATCTTTTTCAGGTTTTATTTTTTTAAAATCGCAGGAATTTTTCGTACTTTATTTCAAAATCTTTATTCAGGTACTTTTTGATTTTTATAATAAAAATTCACAAAGTTTTTATAATTAATATTTGGAAAAATTACATTTAATATAAAAAATGGTATTCATTCCCAATTAGCAAAGAATGCAATAGAAAAGCGAGTTTATGACAAAGAATGCAACAGAAAAACGAGTTTAAAGTTGTCAATTATAGGAAATAAAGCACTGCACGTTTACAATTTTAGATTCAAAGATAACATTAACGGCTTAATATTGTTAATTATCGGTGAATTCGGGTTAAACCCGAAAAAGATTGGCTCTATTTACATCAGATCAATTCATATATTGTGAATGCTTTTCACTGTTTGATGAATAGAACCTAAGATGACTTCATTTATTTTGTTAATTTATTGTGAAAACAATTATTTTTCTGTTAAAATATAATCATTATTTCATAGATTATAGTTTTTAAAAATAAATGTATTATTTTAATAATTAAACACAAAAATTACTCTAACTTTGAAAGAGTTTTACTCAATTTGATATATACTTCGTTAGCACTATAGCTGCCTATATCTCAAATTATCGTCAAAAATGACATTTTTTAGAAGTTATTTACTTCATTTTTTTATTGTTTCTGAGTTATTTCACGTCATTTAAATGGTTTTTAAATTTGTAAACTAAACTCAAGGACTTGACGAAACCAACGATGACCTAGAATTAGAGTCATTTTTCATTTTTATTTCTTAATAAATTAAACTGACACTGACAGTGTCGAGATTCAAAGTCTAGAATCAATTTAGAAGAAATATCTTCTTTTGTAAAGGCAACTTGTAATAAGCATTAAGTAGTTGAAGAGTCGACTCGAACTATCAAATATATCAGGGATAATATTTGTGGCATTAAAAGGGACACAACTTTTTACAGTATAATTAGAAACTGTTTTTGAGAAAAAGCTGTTAAATATAAATTAGTTTTACTAAACTTTTTTTTTAATACATAGGATCTCAAATATTTTTTGGCTTCAATTCACATACAGATATTGCCATTACTAATAATAGCAAAATAATCTTAAAAAATGCCGAAAGTTATTAATAAAAATTGCTATAGATTTAGAAATGATGCGAAAATGCTAGAAATTAATTAATAATTAATTATATAATAATAGAAATGAGTAGGCATTTATTGAAGTTTGAAACATAAGATTATGTGACGGACTTATTAAAGAATTTAATTTCGCACTTGAAGAGAACAGATGGTATTCTTTCCACAGATGGTAAGAAATTGAAAGAAATGATTGCTATCATTTGAGAGAATACATAAAAGTTGTGATTATTAAAACTATTAATGAAATAAAAGAACTATATTATAGTTAATGTATGATTTGATACCTATTGCATATTATTACACCGAATATTATTGTATTTTAGACTAAGTCATGACTCATCACTTTTTAATGCCATACCCTTCAAAAAATTTTATTATTATTAAGTGATCTGTAAATATTTCAAAAAGTTCTAAGTTTACACTAAAGAGGAAGTATTAAAAATTTAGTTTTTACCAAAATGTCATGTCTCTGGTTATAACTCACTTAAATCAATTTCATCTCATTGAAGTATTTCAATACTACGGCTAATTACAGAACTGCTCCGATTTAGTGAAAGCAATTCCAAGTACTATTGGTAACTCATAAAAAGGGTGACTTTAAAATATATTCTTACATGTACACTCGGTTGCAAAACCTAAAAACCAGGTTTTTGGCTATTCTATACACCTAAACCTTGATTAATTTTGATGAAAATAATTTTTGGTAAACTAGAGTTTGCGGAAATTTTTTTCACACAGCGATATCAATCTAGTGTATCATGCTTAATATTTAACAAGGTAAATTCTTGCAGCATAATTTATTAAAAATTTAAGAATTCTAATCAATACAAACGAAAATACTCAAAAAATGATTAGACACGT
>JAQGCH010001428.1:0-15747 GCA_034699485.1 Nanhermannia elegantula | reverse complement strand
TAGCATTGCATAGAGTTATATAACAGGTATGCTTTGAAAAGGTATGCTTTGAAAAGGTATGCTTTGAAAAGGTATGTGAGGTTAAGGTGACAATACTTTTTGTTTCGTTGGAACACAAACACAAACAAAAGCTAATTTACTTGAAGAATTTTTTTTATTGAGCTCAAACTCTATGAAACAACAATTGTGTTGCAATCGTAATAAAGTCTCAGTTAATAAATGTTTGTTTTTCCTAAATTTAATCGAAAGTGATTCACAATTCAGAATTCAGGTCCAGAACGAACTGTTTTATAGCCGTTAAACCAATTTTTATGATCTATCTCTTTGTGATTGATTTGTTATAAATTTTCTGTTCATATTAACTAAATTTTAAATACAATCACATACTGAACACGCCCGACAAACCTCTGAGTTTAATCACTTTTAAGCATATTGTCAGTCAAAAAAATTGAAGCCCTCTTTACAACTATTAGAATGCTCTTTACAACCATTATATACAGTACTTTTAAACATTTCTTTGTAATCCGTTTTTAAGTATTTCTTTTTTTTAAATCTATAATAAATATAAAATACATTTCCTTTAGGAGAAATTTGATTAATAAGTAAGTTAAATGTTGATTTGCTTTAAGGTGTTTCCCATTGCCTAACTGTGGAAGAATTGAATTGAAAAATAATAAAAACTAGAAAATCCAACTTTCCTTTAAGGGTGATTATGAGTAATAAATATGTTTATTTCGAGCACTATAGCCTTCCAGTAAAGATCATGATTTTTTTCTTTCTCGCTTAAAGATAAATAAACTTAAATTCTATTGTAATCATTGCTTTCAAGGTTGGGACAGAGAATTAATTGAAAAGTTTTCTTTATTTAAATCTTGTGATTTCCACCATTGACCTCATTCTTTGTCAAATAACGTATTTTCTCAACGATAGCACAAAAGCCATTCCATCATCACTTATCGGCGTTTATATATTTTCTGTTGTCGTACATGTTTTCCAACTATGCATTGATTCTGGTTTTGAGCATTGGTTGACCCGATTTAAAGCAGACACATAGGAATGAATAAATAAGAGCAATAATATTAGTTGAAATACAGATAAAAATGTGCATAGCTATAGAAAGCGAGATCAGGTACTTGAGGAGGCAGTGACTGTATTAGCGTAATACACATCTTATATAACATTAATTCGGGAATAATACCTTCAAGGATGATGAAAAGAATTGTGCTGTTGTGCCTTAAGGGATGGGTCAGGCCGAGGGTGGGTCGACATATATAAGGTATAACTAACTTTTAGAACCAGGAAAAATCCACTTCTATTTGTTTCAGAGATATTGTAATTTTCGGAAAACAAAATCAAAAAGAGAGCATTTTCATTACGCTTTGCAGACTAGAAATTACATTTATATTTATCTGTGCTCAAGAAAATAGGAGATCGAATAACTTGATTAAAAACTAATCGTTATTTAAGTAAAAAAAGCTTGCATTTGTGTTTTGTGACTTCCGAGTTAGTTAATTGTGCTCTAAGACAAACATTTTAAAAGTTTATTTCTTCAAAAATATTGTTTCAATTGCTTTATCAGAAGTTATAATGAGACTTATTTGTCTCGCAATCGGACTTTTGAGTGCTTTTACACTCACTTCTTCTCAATATACTTATATATTTGAAGTGCAGGATGAAAATCGTGGTCCAAATTCAGAATTGTTTGGAGATTTATCGCAATTTAAATTTGTTCCTCCGTCACAACTGCAAAGTTCTCCTCCAGTAAGAAGAGAAGATCCAGCCATCAGAAGACAGGATCAATTCGCTGCTCCTGCCCTTCAGCCAGAGCGAAGAGTGACGAGTAGGCCATTGAGACAAGCGGAACAAAATCAAAGACAATTTGTGGTAAGAGCTCCTCAACAAGACCAGAGACAAGCATTACTAAGACAACAGCTTCAGCAACAGTTCAATCAACCACAACCACAACCTCAACAATCACAACCTTCATTACTGAATCAATTTCAGGCTCAACCACAAAATGCATTAGCTTTAAGTCAAGCGCCACCACAAAGCTTTCTTCAGCCACAGGCCCATCAAACAGCACATTTGACACCTGTATTAAGAACAGTAGTGCCGCCACAAAACCAGGCCATTCCAAGTGGAGGTTCAGACTTCAACTCGGGATTACTTAATTCGTTCGTCGGCTCTCAGTCGAGACCAACTAATGCACGCTCGAACACTGCTCTGCAAACATTAGGACAATCCCCGAGATACAGTCAACCACAGCCTATTCCACAGCCTATTCCACAGCCTATTCCACAGCATGTCGCACAGCCTGTTTTACAATCTTTACCTCAAAGTCAAGGATTACCACCAACTTTAAATGTAGCGAATAGACAGAGTTTAACTGAAGAAGATGTCAGAGCTATAGAAGAACACAATAAGAGAGTACAGGCTTTTCTCCAACAACGTCAACAGGAAGCTAACAATGCTGCAAATCAGGTGACCAGTGCTGCCAACCAGAGATCAGCTCAAAATCAAAGGCTTCAGATTGAAAGAGCACAATATGAAAGAGCTCAACAAGAAAGAGCACAACAAGAAAGGGCCCAAAGAGATAGGGCTTTACAAGAGAGAGCCTTACAAGAGAGGGTTCAACGAGAAAGAGCTTTACAAGAGAGGGCTCACCAAGAAAGAGCTCAACAGGAGATAGCACTACAAAGACAAAGAGCTTTAGAAAATCAAAGGGCCACAGCTCGACCACAACTACAGCCACAATTCATTGCTGAGCCTCAGGAAAGCCCAGTTCCTGTTCATAGTTTTAATAATGTTCGCGTCCCCGATACAACTCGAAGAAGAGTAGCCACAACTCCAGCACCGGTCGCACGTTATACAGCTCCCCGAACAACAGCAGCACCACAAACAGCTCGTTCTGAAAACTTTAAGCCATCAAATTTGGGTTTAGCAGCTCTTCCTGCAGATTCAGGTAATTTTTAAAATTCAGGTTTTAGAAAATGATCTCATTTTTGTCGAATAATTCAGATTCCGATGGAATCCCTGGTGAAGCCGGTCGTGATTACCCAACTTTAGAAACAATACCGAAAACTTCATTTTCATGCGCTCGACAACCGTTAAGCGGTAATTAAGATATTATAATAATTTGTAATGAAAACAGTAATACATGTCTATTGTGTTAAAGGCTATTACGCGGACACAGAGGCCGCCTGTCAAGTGGTCCATTTGTGCCAATTCGGTGGAGTTCAGGACTCATTCTTATGCCCTAACGGAACCATTTGGAATCAAGAGAAGTTCTCGTGCCAGTGGTGGTCAGTATATCTAAATTAAGCTTCATTTGACTCAAGTTAATAAACTTTTTAAATTGAATTTAGGTATGAAGTCAGCTGTGCTAATGCTCCCCGTTTTTATGCGTTAAACGATAATCTGTATAAACTTCCAGAAAAAGAAGACAAACTGAATAAAAAGAAATAATTAAAATTAATTATCATTTTAAAAGTCATTTGACTACAAAAAAACAAAACATCAATTATACAGTACATCAGAATAAATACATAATAAATCATAAAAATGTCATTTTATAAGATGGTTTTGCTCTGTACTGTAGGTTCTATACTAGTAATTATAAATTCTTTCCACCTTTCAAGTATTTATCATAATTATAATTTTCTTTTTTATTAAATTTCACAATAAGTTATGTTCTTAGGCATAATTAATAAAATACTAGAAAATCTTGTCAAACAAAACAATAAACAGTTAATTAAAATTACAATCATTTTTAACTGGAATTTGTTTGGATATTATTTCGCAAAATGTATTTATATGGACAGTAATTTCAAATATTTATAAAATTTCTATTTTTATCTGAGTTTAATGATTATAACCGTGTAATTATTTATTGATTCGTGTAAGTGAAAGTCATAAAAATGAAGGATAACTCATTTAATTAAATGACATCATTTTCATATTTTTACATTTAATCATTGGGGAAATATTCTTAAAAAATAACAAAATTTAATTAATTTTTGAATTAATTTTCAAACAATAAATTTCAATTCAAAATAATGATCAGAGACAATACTTTATTGGGAATCCTATTTTGTGAAAGTTTAATCAAATACATCCTAGTCTGAAAACAGTTAAACTAAATAAAATTCTACAGAAACTTTTCAATGCTGTATTCAGGAAAACAATAAATTGTAAATTAATATAATTGTTTTTCATGATATTTTTGAAATTTATATTTCAAAAAAAAAAATTTTCTAACCAAACATCTATCTATAGTTTTAAGGAATAGTTTTAGCACTAGTTTGCTATTCTTTAGCCCTATAATCCTACCTATTTTTGGCATTTTTTAACACTAGAAAGTATTCTCTCTGGTAATGACGATAATGACCACTTATTTCTAACTTTATAATTTTTTTGCTTAGTCAGACATTTTTGAAAGTTTTTCTTACTTGTTTGAAAAAAGGCTTTTTCGAGTATTAATTCCTAATTTTATAAAAAATAATTTCTATTTGAATAAATATTTTGAATATGTTTACTTTCAAATTTTTATCATGAGATTTAAAAATAATGTCAATCAATTAAATATTAATTGAGAATCAATAGTTTCTATAGTGCAAAAATCAAAAATTTATCTAAATTGCAGCAAAAACTTTTTAAAAATAGTAAAAGTATACAAATACAGGTATATTTTGAAATAAATTTTTAACACAAAATATGAGCGAAAATAATTTTAATTATTTAACGCCAAATTACATTACTTTAAAATTTTCCTGAGGTAACTTTTAAACGAGTTTAACAACTACCACTTTAAATGTTAGCAATATCAAATATTGAATTTAAATGATGAGGGTTATAATTTTCTACTTTCAATTGTATTTCTACATGTATTTTAATTAAAGTTACAATTGAATAAAAGTGAAAATTTTGTGCTGTGTATTAAAAACATAAGTATGTCTGTTATAATAATTTATTATGTTTGTGTTATAAAAGTGAAAATTTATTGCTTATTTTGTCATTTTTTCATGTTTTTAAACACTTTTCTGTTTTTTGCGGTTTATTTTTGGTAATGACTATATCTTATCAATGAACTCATTAAAAACTTCATTAATTACTAATAAATTCAATAATAATGTTCAGCAATAGTTTGCAATTAGCTGACAATCATATACTAATATCAGTACTAACAATACAGGCATTACTTCACTATATTCATTAATTTTAAAATATACTTTTAATCAAACTTGTACTGTAAAACTTAATTATATCGTTAGCTCTATTATGCAGTTATACTCTATTTTATAGAGTCTGTGTTCAAGTTTTTCGAAAAAGCTGCTATTTTTGTTCTAAATAGTTATACTATACTTTACGATACTATAGAAACCAAAACATTTCTAATTAACACTTTTCCTAAAATATCTTTTTCCATGCGATAAAATATAATTAGAGTGAATGCTTATCCAACTTATACTCATTTATCATGATTTACTTTGTTTTACTATTAAATTAGTTCGATTTTTATATAATTTAATACACTTTTAAGGTGTATTTTGAGCTTTCTATTTATATAAAAAATGTATAATTTATATGTTATAATAGTTTATCTTATAAAAAAATAGACCTTTTGGGCTTATGAACTACCAAATTATGATATTTACTATTTTGAGTTCTATGAGATTATTTTGATCAAAATTTAATTGTTATTGAAAATCGATTGAAAAGCCCAAAAAACAAGTTTAATTACAAACTGAAATGCATACTAAAATTGTTATATGTTATACAGATGTATGTGGCGATCATTTGTCCAGATTTGGGCTGACTGTCCGAAATTTGAACTATTTTCAAAAAATCCAGTGTCAGGTTCACCTTTGCTTTTAGTAAATATAAATTTTGTTAAAAACATCCTTTGGCCCCATTTGAAAGGTTGAAAACCGTTGCATAGTATTAGACTACTGGCAAAAAGTTATAATTTTTATTTTTCTGACAAAGATTATTCATCATTCCCATAGAATTTTGATGCTCTCCTTGACTTCATTTACTTCTGGCTCTATTTTAAATATTAATTTGAACTAATATTATACTTATAGAGCACTTAATGCAGAATAAAATATACAGAAAGGTGAGAATACACTCTAAAAATCAATCAAAAGTGTATCCAAATTGAATTAGGCAAAGAGGGCGAACACATTTATGAACTTGTAAGATAAGTCTAACTGATAGTACTATAAGTTAGTTATCTATTTGAATGTGAATCGTATGAAATGATTGCAAAGATGAGGCAATTTACTGCTCAAACATAAGTTAGTTCTTGGGCTCAACTTATTTATTATTACACAGCAACTCAAATAAGATATTGAGGGCGAACTGCAATTAATATAATTGCTACAAATTTCTGAATTGAAAGCTTAGAGGAATTTTAACTTTCTTTAACTTTTGATCTGACGCAAATATTATCTATTTTGAGTATAGGTACACAACTTTGATATAAATACTTAAACTTTTTACTTGAGGACAGATATTTGAAATGCAAATCAATCCTAATTCTTAGAAATTGTTATGACTGTAAATAGAGATAATTTTTGTAAAAATCAATCAAAAGAAAGAACTGTTAAAATTAGATTTGATATCACATTTGTAAAGTATGGAAAAGAATCAAATGCTAAATCATATAGAATTAGCAAAATTTATTTATAAGTCAAAATAGGCTTTATTTGAATGAATATTGAATATGAGTTTTACTATTTGTTGCTAAAGACAAAATTGATTTTAATAATAAACATTTATTTGATGCACTCATCATGACTAATAAATCTGATCCTAATGTAGATCAAAGTTTTATTTTAATAAAATAACTTTTTTTTCATATATATATAAGATTTTAAATGCTCTCATATTACTTATATCTCTATTACTTATTATACTTCTGGCTCTAATGTATCTCTTATTTTCATTGATATCATGTTTAATTTGTTCTGTGTTTTTCACCAGTTTTTCTATAGAGAGTGCAATAATAAAATCAGTACAATGGCCACCAAAACCACCTAAAATGGTCTTCGATGATAAAGATAAAGATAATATTCAAGGTATGGGTGGAAAGGATTATCCTCTTTTTGCATCAATACCAAGAACTTCATTCTCATGTGATGGACGATTACCAGGTTGTGAAGCCATACAAACTTATATTAAAGTGTGAATAAACCAAAGTCTTATATTACTTATTGTTAGGGTTTTATGCGGATCCAGACACTGATTGCCAAGTATTTCATATTTGTTCCGATAATCACAGGACTTCATTCCTCTGCAGCAATGGAACCATTTTCAACCAGAAACTGTTTACATGCAGCTGGTGGTAAGGGTCCTATCACTTTCTCAAAAAGTTACAAATTCAGTTCATTTATTGCATTCAATACTCTATTTATTGTTTTTACTTCTAATTTAATCCAATTCTATGCAAATATTTTATTTAATTTCAAAGTTTATAACTGTATCTAACTTTTGACGATTCATCTGTTTAAAAAACTTTCAATAATTGATTCTTAGGTTTAACACGACATGTAGTGATTCGACTAAATATTATTTTCTCAACTCTGAATTATATAAAGTTAAAAAGAAGTCCAATCAAGAGTTAAATGATAAATTAGAAGATATTAAGAAAATAAGAAACAAAAATTTGGAAACCAAACCCCAAAAACAAAAGTTATCACGTTTGCCTATTTTGGGGCAATCAATGCCTGCTCGAAATCAACATGATTTGCCTCGAGATAGAAATGCTGTTATATGGAGATCTCAAATCACTAACAGAGCAAACGTTAGGCATCAATCAGAGGATGTAATAGAAGAATCGGATTCAAAGCAAGACGAACAACAAGATACTGAATCCAAAAGCCATCAAAATAGCGAGACATCTGATGAATAAACTCCAAAAATATTCATGTTATCGAAGTTTTTCGAAATGATTTGATATCTTTTCATAACTTTTAATTATATTAATTCTATACTATTTAAACATTTGAAAAACATATCCGAGAATGAAAAAAACAAAATTATATTAAGAGAACTTTATTTTTCTTAACTTAAATATGTAGAAAAAGTGGCTTATTTTCAAAATTTATTTTCAGCTCTGAATTAAACAGTTCCTATTGTCAAACCCACTGATTTTCATTTGATTTTACTTGTAATCGAGTTCTTTCAAGTTTTTTCATTCATTTCAAAAGCGATTTTCTAACAAAAATTATGAATAACTTATATTCAAAGGAAACTTTCAACTTCTGTTAAACTCGAATTAACTCAAAGGCCTTTATACCTTATCCCTGTACTAAACGCTCATTTTTTCTTCAACAATGAATTTAACTCTAATTTATTATTCTTTGTATTCTAACTCAGAATTCTGTTTGTCTGAATCCATAGAAATTTACAATCAAAAACATGTCAAATAATTTCTATAAGTCTTTCTTGTCATAAATAAAACTTATTGTTCAGTGACATAAACTTAAAGTTAAAGTTAAATTTAAATTTTGATGTTAAAGACAGAACAGTCAACCCTATTGACTATGTTTTGCCATTCTGTTGAATAAAATTTACAATTTAGTGTTTCACTCTATAAATTTAACTCACCTTTGATTGGGAGCTAATAATTACTATTACTTTATTTTAAGCATTTGATTAGAATTGATAATAGAGCTGATAGTGCAATGACAAGTGTATAAAGTAACACACTTTCTGAAATATATTAATTTTTAATTTAGAACCCCGGTGAGTATAAATAAATAAATCTAATTATATCACCTAAATTGAGTCAATTTATAAGTTTCTGTTTTGTGAATTTGTAACTAATGATAACATCGAAATAAGAAGTGTTTTCAACTAAATTTAAATTATAGAGTCATTAAATGAGATCAAGTGGAGAGCAATAAAGTATACAAGTAGTTAACCGGCAAATCATTCAGTCGCTAGATTTTAATCTATATTTCAATAATGTTTATAATAAAATTTAACTTAATTGATAAACTCTAATCATCAAAGAATTTATTTGTTTCTTCATCAAAAACTTGATTCTTTCGAATCTTTATATTATATTAAAATATTATTGTTTTGCTAAAGGCCACAAATTAAATCTTTGTTCAAAAAAGACTATTCTTGTATTAGTGATGGGCATAAGCTCACTTTATATGAGCTTTAGCTTGAGCTTCATTTTTTAAGCTGAGCTTTAGCTTGAGCTTCATTTTTTAAGCTGATCTTTAGCTTGAGCTTAGTCTTTTTAAACAAGCTTTAGCTTATCATTTTTGGGTGAGCTTCAGCTTTAGCTTTGAGCTTATATTGAAAATTTTCAGTTACTGAGGATCTTTGCTTTTATTTTATCCATTGTTTAAATCCTTGTAACTCGACAATTAATTAACTCATATTAATGGAAATCGTATCAAATTAAAGCCCAAACATTTGCTTATCATTGATAAAGTTTGATTGAGATAATAGTTTGTCTAACACAGGGGTCCCCAACCTTTTCTGTTAGAGAGCTACTTTCAAATTTAAAAATTCTTCGTTCGCTACGATGAGGAATAAATTAATTGAAAAGAAAATGCAAAACTAGGTTGTAACAAACAAAAGTTGTATTTATTCAATAGTGTATGAAAACAAATGTTTATGAAATAAATAGTAATGGTATATAAACTATATTTAATACTTTTTTGTGAAACTTTGGCGAGCTACTTAAAGTTACCGAGCTACCGGTTGGGGATCCCTGGTCTAACAGATGGATCAAAATCTTACAGAAAAAGTGTTTTCAGTCCTATACTTCTAATGTTATTCAGAACATTATTTAATGTTATTCTAATATTCAATTCTCGATAGAGACACAAAGTTGCAAAATCATCAAAAACAACAATTTCCAGTTTTTTGTAACATTTATGTTGTTTAAAATATGAGTTGTGAATCATTCTTTTTTAGTCAAAATTATTCAAATTACTGTTTAAAACAAGTGTTGGGCAAATAATTTTATAATTAAAATTTGTAATTAAAAATTAAAAATAATTACAAAAATTAAAAAACACCCGTTTTTAATCTATAGAATGATTTTTTGAGTAGACATTTAATCGCATGGCCATAAAATAAAGACAAATGATTTTTTCTTAACCAAAACTTTATGATCTGTAGATAAAAGTATAGGCTTTAATCTGATACCATTTTGATTAATATGAGTTAATTAATTGTTGAGTTACAAGGATTTAAACAATGGGTAAAATAAAAGCAAACACCCTCTGTATTATGCAACCTTTTTAAAGACTATTCTATTGATTAACTCAAATTTATATCTAATGTATTTTCACGTGCATCAGATCAAAAACTTTCAAAAGTAAATCTCCTCTTTTAATCTTAAATTCAAGGCAATAAAATTGTTTCAAATTGATTGTAACTGGTTTTTAATTATGAGAAGTTCATAGAAGCTCATAATTGAGCCCATACAGTGAGCTTGAGCTGGGACAAGCTCAGCCTCGAGTTCGAGCTTAGCTTTTGCCCTTCACTACTTTGTATTGCAATTTACATAAATGTAGAAAATATATAATGGATTATTAGAAATAAATTGTAATTAGTATAATAAATAATAATTGCTGTTCACTGTGTGGTTATTTTTATTTTTATTTAGTAATATTTCAAATGCATACATAAATAGCTATTATAAGTTAATGACAGTATTTTCAATGAAAAGTTCAATGAATTAATACCGTAAATGTCAATAGATTTTTAAAAATCAACTCTCAGTACCACTATTTAACTAAATAATTTATTAAATAATTGTTAATTAGATTAAATAATTTGAGCATAATTTTAGCATTTAATCTGATTTACTACTGCAGTAATAAATAGTAACAGTACTTAATGCTTTCAAAAGCAATAATGTCATTAAAGTTCCGCAAACTTGAAACTAAAAATTTTGATTAAAGCAAAAGTTGGACTGATTATGATGTTATTCTAGACATGCAGTACGACGGTTCTCAAAATCAAAAGATTGTGAGTTGTCTTAAAGCGCAATTTTATGAAAAACTAATTTAAATGCAAATTTAATTAACTATAAATCTTGAAATGAAACCTTTGTCACCACTAAGCAATCGATTCAAAAATATTTTTTGGCACAATTGTCAAAAAATCAATATATAAAGACTGCATATATCCGTATCACACGTTGAAAACGTGATTTTACATTGAAAAACATTGAATTTCTTTTTATTTAACTTATTATTTGAATTGTAATTATTAATTATTAATTAATGTTAATGAAAAAAGTAGAAAAAGTCGAAAAATAATTGGTTTAAAATAAATGTAATTGAGTTTTCGAATTTTTGATAGAAAATTATATACAAAAATTGTATAAATTTACTCTTTTGATCCCTTATTCGAATTTGTAATTGAATTAGAATTAGATAAAATTTGTATTTATACGCATTTCACTCTAATTTTCAAAAATGATGAAACATTTTCCGGCCTTCGATTATTAAACATGAAAAAGATATCTTAATAATTGAAAAGGACAGCATTTTGTTTCTTATCAAAAGACATAACTTCAATATCCAAAACTTCAACTTTCATAAACTTGTTTTAATACCCCGTCGGCTTATTTAACCCATTTTGTATTCAAGAAAACCTCTGATTTAAGTTTTCTATATTCCAAAGTAAGTATTGATAACATAAAACAATTTAATCAAGCGTATGCATCACTTATTTATTACATTAGGCCTATGGAGGTCTAGAGCTCAGCTTTATAAACATAGAACTATAATTTATATTGTATAGTAGTTCCAAAATAGCTGATACAAAATAAATATTAGTTTAACACAAATTCTACTTTTATTCTATAATAGAGTTTCATTTAAAAGTGCGAACAAGTTTACACATAAAAATTAGTTATATAGAAAATTATGCTTTAGTCAAAAACTCTCCGAAATATTCTTTTTAGGCTTATTTGGTAACAGTATGTTTGTAATTGGGATTTAATGAGTTTGAAGAAATGGAATTTGAAATTATGTAAAACAAAATGCAGACTTTAAAACCAAATTAAACATATTAAACATGTCAAACATGTCAAATCCAAAGTCATTTTATTTAATTTAGGTTTGATTTGATTTCCTTTTTTCCTCAAAATCGTTAAATCAAAACTGTTTATTACATTAACTTCAATATAATTGAATAAATCTTAGAAGTAAACTAACATAACATTTGCAGTTTTAATATTCTCATAAAGTTTTGATTATAAACAACTTTATGATCTTCTAAACTAATTGGAAAAATACTTAAAATTAAGTTATGACACATGTGCTGTTTTGCAAGCATTTAAAAATCTATGATATATAAGACTTCTATTAGTTTTGTTAGCAATTAAAACAATTTGTTACAAACTAACGGATTAACTGACAGAAATATTTGGTGTTGTGGAGAATCCTTCAATTTAATTATAGGTTACTTTAAGGTTTTATGAAAGGCTAATATTCAATTGTTTTGAAAATGCATATAAACAACACATCATTATTGTTGAACTGACTTACAAATCAGGTTCTGGAATAACTATAATTTCAATTGTGTTAAGGCTTTGAATTTTAAAAACAAATTAATTAATTATTTTCTTCAATCTTTTAAAATTTAATATTTTGCAGACTTTTGAATTATCCATTTATTCCCTTAAATAATACTAACTTTGTTAGCATATAAAACCACAACTTATATCAAATTTTAAATTAACAAGTGAGTGAACTATAAACAATGATGTACACAGGCTAAGGCACAGTGGCTGAGCATGAGCTCATTATCCACTGGGCCTGAGCCTGGCTTAAAACCACAGAGCTTAAGCTATAAACCTGATCCTAAAGTTATAAATTAATGAAAATGTATATTTGTGCACAAAAACACACGAGTAAAAATTATTATAAGATAAATCAACCTTAAATCGTATTTATTATAAATAGGTTCGTTATAGCGTTCTGTGCAGTATTGCATTTAGATATTTTTTGATACTAATATTTGTAACTTTATAAATAAAAAGTTTTGAAATATTTATTTGCAGAAAAAGAGAATTTTAATTTATTTTAGGTGTGTGTGTGTGTGTGTGTGTGTGTGTGTGTGTGTGTGTGTGTGTTCAAACTATTGTACTGTAAAACACGTGTACTTCGATTAAAACATAAATAGAAGCAAATATGCAAATATAAAATAGTCAAACAGATGAACAAAGGGATTAAAAATAAAAACCAAAAAATAGAATTTTGATTTCTAGAGCTATTTAGTGTTTACTGGAAGTAAGTTTCGAAAGACCGTCGGGTGGCTAGTTTTTACTGAATCTTTGTAAATAGGTTTAACACTTTTGACAGATAACTTATGTGCATGAGCCTAATGCATGTGCATAGGCTTACAGGCTTAATGGATAAAGTCAGACCCTGAGTCTGATCCAATCAAGGCTCACTGTACCTGTGCCTGAACCTCAAGCTCAAAAAACTTTTGAGTTAAACCTTGAGCTTAGACTGTTAAGGTCTGAGCCTTTGTGCACCATTAATCAACGATAAGAAAAATACGTAGGTCTTTATTAAATTGAACTAAATTAATATAAAATTTAAGGTAATAGCAATTTATTCCAAAAATACTTCAATACAATGCATAATTTAATATTAATACTGATAAAAATTATAACCAAAATTAAAAGTGTGAAAAATTAACATTTAATTAAGTGAAAAGTTATAACAACTTTGGGAAAGGGGTTTTCAATAATAACCGATTTAGAGTAAGATAAACAGTGATTCGGTTACTTGAACTGCAGATTAGCTCAAATATTCATAAATAGCTCAAAATATGTAATGCATTGTCTCAACTAATTTAATACAGAATTATAAATAAACATATCAGAGGAGAGTTTTCGTTTGATTAAAAATTGATATTTAAAAATCAGTTTCTATTTAACTCTTAAATAGGTTGATCTCTGATCTTATTTTCATCTTAAAGCCCACTATCATCGCTCATCTTCTTTTAGAAATAATTTTGTACTAAATAATTAGGGCGTCAATAACCGCTACGCTCTAACACACCTCAACTTTAATTTTATTTATTCTGATATTTTTATTATTTTCAAGTGCGACCACTTTTAACTTATTTTATCGTAATTGCCTATTACTTAGTTTAATGCAGCTGTAGTGCAGTGATGTTAAAGAACTGGTCTTTTGACCCCTCAAAGTCGTGACATAAGTTTTGTTTGTGTTCTCCGTTTAAATTTATTTTAAAAGGAAGTTTCAATTTTCTTTCGTGTAGTTTTTTTATAAAGTAAAATATTTTTTTAAAATCACTTTTCATAGAAAAAATAAGTTTTTTAAAATGCGTTTTCCTCTATTTATTATAAATTAGTAAATCTTTGGGGAAATTCTCTGTAAAAATTTAGCTGAATTAATAATATTTTTTAAAAATTTAAGCTGAACTGATTGATGTCATTTATTCCATGCGATTCATTCAAATAGTTGTAATTTGTTTTTGACAATTGGTTTATTTTAGTAAATACTGAATTATTGTATTTATTGATTTCAACTTTCATTTGTTAACAGTGAAAATAATCTAAAAATAATAGTTTTTAGCCAAACATTTTCGACCTAAACTAAGATCAGGCTATTTAGAGGTTAATGAAATATATTAATGTTAAGCAGATGTCTAAAACAGTTATTTTCTGTGTCGCGTGCATTTCAGTAATTAGCTATTGATAAAACTTTTTGATATGTTTGTACCAAACGAATGGCAAGAAATCACAAGAACTTCTGTTAAGCAGATTGTTATTATCTTTGTTGAAAGACCTGATAGCAATCGCTTCATCAGATTTTCGTCAACACTGAATATTTGTAACTAATAAATAAATTAAATTTAGATAATAACTTACAATTTATACTGTAATATATAATAAGCTCCCATTGTTATACAATATGAGTTAAAAATATCTCTATTAATATATCCAGAATATATCTAATTAGTAATTTTACTCTTTTGAAAGATGCTGTTTGACATTACTTTTGATTTGAGTCAAATTCAGTGCCAGTTCATCTTTGTTGTATTCTCGCATTTTTAGATTTGTATATCAAATATTTTGAAAAATATAGTGAATATTCCAATTCATTATCCTCTTATTAAATAAAAGCTTTTAAAGCTTCAAACTAGAGATGCAATATTGAACCATTTTTTAAGCCCTACCTCATTTTTGAGAACATCAAACGATACCAGAGCTCAAAATTGAAACTCTAGCCCAACACACCCGGAAAGCGCATAAAGTCTTAAAAAGCCCTTAAGGTTTTTGTTATTGTAATGCAATTAAATCAAAATTAATTGGTTTGATTTAAAATTTTGGATTATAATATTATTTGAATTTTGAATTCCACACTCCTTGAGTATATATTTGAGTGTTAGTTTCAGTGTTTTATAGTGTTAAATAATACAATTTTATTTATTGTAATTTTAAATTTATTGGATTTGGTTATCTATCGGACTTTTAAAACCTAAGCCTAACCCGACCAAAGATGTCAAAAGCGCTGGTATAAGGCGATAAATATTAATAATAGTTCACCTGTTTTTCTCACTAATCAATAAGAATTTCTAAATTTTTAAGCGCATCTCATTTGTAACGCCATAAACAAGACACGATTCAAATACCAAGTAAACCAATCATACGGTACAGACAACAAATAAACTCCGTTCTTATCAAAATAAGTATAATTTTTGATAAGACTTTTAATTCTCTTATCACTT
>JAQGCH010001427.1:0-15750 GCA_034699485.1 Nanhermannia elegantula | reverse complement strand
TGTCTGCTTTTGAGTAATGAGTTGTCTCTCCTATTCGTAGCATAACATGAGATAAAACAAAATATGTCCAAATTACACAACACGCACATTACTTTTTTCATTCATATATCCAAACGACTAATAAATGCATTTTATTTGCAAATGAATGTTGTGCTCAAATAATTTGTATATATGATTCATATACAGAACCAGTACTGCTGTTCTGCTATTTCTAATTGTTATGGGATCGCAATGTAAGTAATGTTCAGATAAATTGAATGCATTTAATTAATTGACATTCAACTAATAGTCTGTTTTCCGTGTTGTCAATTAATTAACAACATGTGCTTTTTGTAGAAAATGCTTATAATTTAATTATTCCTATGGAATGCACAACAGTTTGAGAATTAAACTTTTATTTAAGTTATGATATGTTTTATTTTTTTCAATGTTTATACAAAAGAAACTAAAGAATATCATAAGTAAAGTATAAAAAAATGAAAACATTTACAACATTCACAATAATAGCTTGACTGAGAGAGATTAGAAGAAACTGATATTTTAGTTGAACCGATTGATGTCGTGCGTACATCATTTTCATCATTTTTACATTTTTAGGAGGAAAGAAAAAAGTAGTAAAAAGTTTGGCGCGTAATAGAAGGAATAGAAGGAATACAAGGAATATAAGGAATGAGCCAAATAGTGAAATAGTTAACGAGCTTTAACATGAAAGACACATTTTTCGCGATATTTTAAACGGATCATTGCTTTCTCTGTGCTTATGATGCAAAAAGCTATATATCCATTCAATCTATGTCTTGGAAAAGAGCATGCATTGCACCCTCCATTTGGGGAACACTTTGCCAAAAAAACTCAAAAAACTCATTTTCAGTCTCTATATAATGTTGAAACAAATTTACATGTAGTGTATGTATGTATGCCATCAGTGCAGGCAGAGTGTGTTCGGAAAGAGGGGTAGTAATGGGGATCTTAATTATTGAGATATTAAAAAATTGATTTTAGAATCAGAAATAAACACGCAATTGGGCGTCACATAAATGCGCGCATCACTAAATTAAACCCCTTCTATTACAAAAACCGAATAGAAAGGGTATTTGGGAGGAGACGTATTTTCATTAACATAATGTATGATCAAAGAAATGCACTTTCATTAGTATTGCACCCTATCTATCCATACTGTAGTAGAAGTTAGTTGAGTATAATATGCCTTTACTATGATGGGTTGCCTTACACTTCTATCCTGCAGTAGTCTAGTATAGCATTAGAGTATAGTGGAGTATAGCAGAGCATAAAGCGCATGCTGATTAGTCAACAACAATTTTACATTCATTCTTTAAACTTTATTCGCATCAAAACACAGCCTCTTCCAGAAAGAGTACGTGTTTTTACTTAAAGAATTTCAAAAGAGATGTAGGGATACAAAAATAATGGGGAAAAGCAATAAAGAAAATCGAAAAAAGAAATTGAACACAAACACAACACTAAAATACAAAATACAACTGCTTTACAGCAGTACCAGTTTTTATTTCACAATTCTTTTTCTTCAGATAAATTAATGTTAAAAAAAGATAAAGAAAATAAAAAGACGACAATTTTTATATTACTGTACCTGAAAATGGCGGCTCTTCTTATGTCAATTGATAGTGTGATAGAACTGATAATTTTTCATTTAAAACGGTCAGTAAATGCCTTACAATACAAAATATAAAATACTCATAGCTGTACAGTTTGCAAGTTGTCTTCTGGTGAAGAAACGTACAGTGGATGGGAGAATGCATGCTATACTCTAGTTTTGCTTTAGTTTCTCTCTTCAATTCTGTTTCTCTCTTTTCTCTAACTCTCAATCTCTCTCTCGCTTCTCTCTTTTGCTGAGCCGCACACTCACTCTCTCGTCGAACTCTCGCTTTTTTGGTCTGACATAAACAACATGGTGAGTATGAGAGGACCCGCACTCATAGTCGCACTAAAATTTAGATCGCACTGAACTAAGTCTCAAACAAAATCAATAAATATCAGCTTTACTTTGATCGAAAGTGCATATATGTGCTCAAATGTGATAGTGAGTACGTCCAACCGTATACATTCCTAACTTACAGACCATTTCTATAGATTTTATTTCTCTATTTGCCGATTCTCTACATTCTTATATACATTATGCATATTACACAACGGCTTAGATTTTATATATGTATATAGTTTTTGGTTTCTATTTTTCAATACCTGAGGCACATAAGAAAATAAGAAAATCTCTTATTAGCTCTCATGTACTGCAACAACAATCAGCTTAAAGATTTGACTTTTGTCTTCTCTTTTGACTTCTAATAACTTTTCCACTTCTTTCTATATATTAATGATAAAAACAATTAATTATAGATTTTTAAAAAATTAATTAAGAAAAATATTAAAGACAAATATTCTCTTATTTTTTACACCATTTTATTATGAAATAGCGATTTAAAATCTATTTTTCCATACATTTGAATTTTAATTAATTTATTATAATAAGTTAGTGAGCGGTCCCATTGCTTCCAATCTTACATACCTTTTGATCTTTAATACGTTTTATTACTTTTTTAAGTATAAGAAACAGTACCTGTACTTCAAAAGAATTTGAATATATATTTTTTAATTAAAGTCTCAAATTTGATTACATTAATATGTTGATAAGGCGAACCCAAAGGCACCGGACACATGTATTTACCTGGTATCCATTATATTAAGGTTTTACTATAAGGAGGTCCATTACATCGATGTATACACAGTATTGTAAAAATTTTCATTACATTATTGAGGAATTGCAGACACACTGACACAAGTATTAATAAACTCTATTTGATTTTGATTTTCATCATTTTCTTTATTATTAATAATATATCATAACCACTGGCGTAACCAGCTATGAAGCTAAAGGTGCTATAGCCCACCCCCAGAGATTTTCCTGAACTCCTTTTCACTTTGATTCACATTATTCAGACCCTTTTAAGTTATTGTAGTTCTTAAAGGCAGGAAATATTTTTTAAAAATTACAATCAATTCAATTCGTAAAATTTGAATCAACAAAAATATTCTAAGAAAAATTAAATGAACATATTGTTAACTTATGAAAATAATATTTTTTATTTGAATGTGAGGTCAATTTAATTAAATAGAAAGCAATTAAAACAAATTATAATTAAACTGATTACAAACTTATCAAATTCATTCAATTTAATTAAAATAGAGAAATGAATTTGATTTTTTTGCATCAATGCTATTGTTTTCATTTCAATCTTTCTTCCAAACTATCTATCTTTCAGTTATTTGATTGAGTTTGCTTTGGTCCTCACTTTGGTTATCTTTCCAAATGCTTTAATTTATTTATGATTTTGAGTTTGTTTTTGTTATCAAAACTTATTACTAATTCAATATACAATCTTTCACATCATTTTACAAGTGAATCAGCTCTGTTCAAAAAATTTAACGCATTGAAAAAAACAAAGAATGATTTCAAATCTATAAAACCTGAATCTGATGATAGAAGAGCTAGTATAGATATTTGAATTATACAAATGTTAATCAGATATTTCAAAAATTGAGATTTTTTTAATTTTTGAGGTTTTCAAAAACGTTCAAATCAAGTGATAAAAACTTTTAATTAATATATATTTGAATATTTTAATAAAAATGCAAATGAATCAAACGAACCAGAATCAGACTAATACAGTATTCTGTTTGTTACTAAACATTTCCAGCCATCTATGGAAAGCTTTATGACCTCTAACATAAAAATTGATTCCTCTCTTCCTTATAAAGAATCACAATTCGATTTTTATTGAAATAAAGTTTAAAATTAAGGCAATAATGAAATAATAGTGAATAAGTATGAAACTAATACTTTCACAGGAAATCGAAAACTAAAAGTAAAGTATAAGTACTTACTTAAAAATTTATTTTGTTTCACAATTAATTGACAGCAAGTATTTAAGTCAAGTATGTGTAGGCACTGAATCTTAAAAATAATTCTTTCATAAAATATAATTTTAGCTTAAAAACGGTTTCATGAATATTATTTGAAAAAAGTAATAATGAATTAATAATAATCTATCATTAATTGTTACTAATGAATCTTTCTGTCTGTAATAATTATACAAAATTACATGATTTAAAGCTATAATAAATGAATTAATAACTATTGCATCTGTAAAACATATTCTATATTCTTAATAGCTTTAGAATATTATTTAATGAGTGAATCCAATTCTCATTTTTTATAGGGTGTCAAATACTGATCTGTTTTAATGGACTTTTTTTCAAAGAAAGTTTTTCTTTTAACATTATTAAGGAAACATTAAAATTAACAATTTTAATGCTATTGTTTAATATATTAAGCATAAATATATCATTTGAGTTTGTTATATAATGATAAGTTTTTTGAAAAATTTTAATTTTAATTTTAATCAAACTCAAGTAAAAACTAAAACTTTTTTTTCAATTTTTATAAGTTAAAAAATCAAAGGGAGACCAAATTTGTGTGTTTCATTCCGCAATAATGTAACTCAATTTTTTGCAAAATGAATTAAATTGTCATAAAACTCTATCAAACAGGAAAAAGCACTATAAATAAAAATCTAAATTATTAATTTTTTAAAATTTTTGAGTATTAATGGAATTAAAAATAATAATATTTTTCCTCAGTACCCACAAAATAGAATATCAAAAACTTAAAACTCAATTGAATAGTAAGGGCCTGTGGTGTAGTGGTCTGCACCCGAGAACGTGAATCTCGAAGTATGGGTTTGATTCACGGCCGACCTGAGCTATTCTTTTGAGTTTTATAGTTAATACCTCACATTCTCTGCATCAAAATAGTCACCAAAAAGATTTTAAACCTAAAGTTTATAAAATAATAACAATGTAGAGTCAAACCAATTAAAAATTTAAGTTTAATAATAATATTTTTTTTAATTGTGGATAATTCAATATTCTTAAACAAATGTATAATAATAAGTTGGGGAAATACTTTTAGTGCTTTTTACACTTGATAAACACAAAATATACCTAAAATTTTTTATAGAATTTTCCGAAAATGACTAAAATAAGATCAAATTTTCAATTCAAGAGAATAAATTACAAGCTAAATCTTTGAACGGCTTAATTTCCAAGTCTTCATTAAGTCTTTCCGTGACTGCTCGAAACTACTAAATAACTTAGGGGTGGTACATATAGTACGTACGAAGTCAAGGGGGAGGGAGGGGTTGACCAAAAGCGTACGAAAGCGTACGCATATGAGGGAAGGGTATTAGATAAATGAACGTACATTATTTATTTTAAAAAGCGTTATAAAACTTGTTTATAGGTAAATCTTACGATTAGATGTGATTACAACTTATCCTGTGCATACTTCTATTAAACTAATTTTATACATCAGTTGAGAACAAGTTGGAATCTAATGTGCAATGTATGGAGACTGTAATTCAGTACAATCATCTCATTGTTATCAATAGCTGTTTGACAGTAACTAAAACTACTTTAGGTGATGAAGAATGTTGAATAAGTCAATAAAAATAATTAAGATGATATTTATATCAGAATATTTAAATATGTGATTTATTTACTAATAAAATTAATTTATTAAAACTATCTGTGTATTTTGCAGTGTGGGGGGGGGGGGGTGAGCAAATATGTACGTGCATCTTGAGAGGGTATATGAAAGCGTATAGATACGTACAGAGAGGAGGTAGGGGTCTAAAAATGGTCCAAAGCTTCGTACGTACTATGTGTATTACCCCTTATAAAGATATAAAAAAATTACTGAACTAAATGTAAACTTAAAAGCACCCCTTTTACCCCTTTGCAATTGTTCAAAAATAATTTCCTTATAAAAGGCCTTTGTTTCAAACATTCAGTGCTTTGCAGGAAAACGTCTAAAACTTTACGACTCTTTAGTTTACATTTAATTATTTTAAATTATGATGTTCTTTGTCTTTATTATTGAAGTAGAGTTTCTAATTTGAAAAATTCTAAAAAAACAAATAAATTTTTAAGATTTCAAAATTTCTAAAATAATAATTATAAAAAATGAGTGATTATTGGATATGTTTTGAAAAGTTTTTGAAACAATAAAATGATGTGAGTGTTAAAATTTAATTTCAAACTCTCCTTTAGTTGTTTTGCCACAGAAAATGTAATGGTTTTTATGACAATAAGGCTAATAACTTATAAGTTGTCATGCAGTGCACTCATTCAAAGAAAATCTATACTTCAAAACAAATAATAACTTTTTCTCTAATTAAAAATATTAGTCTCGAAATAAGGGGCAATTTGAAAATGATATGACATAGCCTTTATTCAAGCCCATCGCTCTATCCTCTATCCTCTGTCTTTTAGTAAAACTCTCTTTAGTCCCCTTTTAAAATCCTTACATTCATTGTCCATCACTTGAGCCGAGTTATAACCAATTTGATGAACTGATAAACTTTGTTCTTATTTTATTTTAATTACTTAAATAAAATATTTCAAAAATGAAATACTTCATTGAAGTGAAAAACAAAGAATTTTATCTCTTTTGGATGAATCAGAGAATAAAAATAAAAAATCAATTTTGATAGTAATTGCATGAAAACTACATTTGCAACTGTTCTGTAATATTCATTATTAATTTACGAGAAGTACTAATTTTATAATTTAGTTATATAATTGTTATTTATGTTATTTATATATTGAATATGAGCAATAAAAACATTAATTCCCTTCACTTTTGCAATAAATTACAAGTTAATTACGTTTGAAATCTACAGTTAAAAGAGGCAGAGTTTTTTGTTATGATAGAGATTGCTTTCATTTATGACGTGCAGTCATAAGTTGGTGTGACCAGAAAAATAATTCACAATTACGATTACTATATAAAGTATGACTTTATCAGTGCAGCTGCTCAGCCATTCATTTTGTACACTTTTCTGTATTATAACTCTTATAGTTACCATTTTTAGTATTTTTCTGCCTCATTCCGACTCTATTACTAATCATAATGCTATTGTTAGTAAAGTAGGTAAATGGTAGGCAAACAGTCATTGACTAGAAATTGTTATATATATATAAATTGAGTTTATATTTTTGTAACGAATACCGAAAATTTTGCCTCAAAGCTACTGCAATATAAAATGCCAAACCTATTGCCAATGTTTAATTGCGCGCAAAAATGGGGAACAAAATTCACTGACCAAAGCGACGGTCTATTTCGTCTATTTTAATGGCAATGCATTTACAAAAAGTCTCCCATTATTTCTTTTTACTCTACAAAGATGTTCATTCTTGTGTTGCATATAAAGTCAACTTTTATTTGCTAAAATTCCTCCAGTTTTGCTCTCATCCCCTTCGTCTCTCATTGTTCTGCTCCCATTTCCATTTGAAATAAATAAGAATATATATATACAGTATGTCCCAGCGAGAGGTTCGATGCGAGAGTACATTAACTGCTGCATCATCATAGTCATAGTCATGTTTTCTTATGTCTTTTCATTTGTGAAATGGCGATCCTTTTTATTCTCTATTTTTTCTTTACTCATTCTAATGATGATGCCGTCGTCTAAATAAAAAGTTGATGCAAAAGAAGTAGGAATAATACAAAATAGAGAGAGACGTGTGTGTGTGAGAGAGAGAGAGAGAGAGAGAGAACTAAAAATGTTTTTGGAGAGATATTGATAGGAGAAAGAAAGGCCATAACTTATATATGACTAGCATATGAAGCTAATCATCTGAGAGGGACGAAAAAGCTATGCGAACATTTGCTGCAAAAGATAATGCAGAACAGAGTGAAGACGAAGTATAACTTACTGGATGCTGACTGGATGGAGCAGCAAAAGCGACCCAAAGCAGAGCATTTGCCCTTTAAATATACGTTATTATTGATCGATCGATCGACTGTACGCTGTTTTGCACATTTTTGATTACTTAAGACTCGCATATATTGCTTCAATATATATTGCAATAAAGGCATGTCTTCCTAACTCAAGTTTACTTGAGTTATGTCAACATTCATTTGCATATTAATGACTGAAGGAGGAGTTATTCAAAAAGGGTTGAGATTGCGCTCTCTTATATGCTAATTAGTAGTTTTCACAAAATTTAATGCAAAAAATAATACTGCCTTCAAGTCTTGGTGTTCGCTCACACAGAGTCTCTTCATTTTACTTAAGCTTAGATAGAGTTCCGCCCATTTTTGCAAAAAGTATTGATTATTATTCGCAAGTATTGTGCAGTAAAGTCGAGATCAGATTTTTTTAAAATGTTAGTTCATTCCCTCATTCCTTCATTCGTTCATTCCTTCATTCCTCTGCTTCTTTTGTAATTTATTGACATAAAGGGAGACTTTGCGATCTTTGAGACTTTAGCAGAGCTGGTTTGTGCCCGTTCTGGGACATAATAAATGTGGAACTTTAACGTCAAATACATGCAATATGAAACTGTATATAGAATATAAGGTAATGCTAGAAAGGATGGATGGATAGTGAGATTATTTGATTGATGAACTTTAAAACGTATTGCGAGCGCACACGAAAAAACTGCTGAAGTAACTTAAAATAGGTTAAAGGGAGGGTCTCTAACAATTATGAAAACCATTTAATGTTTAATCGCAGTTGGCGGTGAGGCTGAGTTTGAAAAGATTGCTCACGCGAACCGAGACTATTTGCACTCCCCGTTCACCCAATTGTTTTTGAGCTGATTTGCATAATTCTTTAAGAAAATGAGAACCATTTATCTTTTATATACTATAAAGTCCTTATAGACTATGCACTAAATAAAAACAACCAGTACTCGAAAGCATAGTATAGAGACAAAAAAATTTAGTCAATGAATTTCCCGTAAATGTCATGTTTTTGGTATTTATCAGTAAAATGCTTTGTTATTGTCGTTAAAGGAATTTGTTTTTGGAGTGAATCAGGAAAGTAACCCATTCTTTTAGAGAGGGTTTAAATGAAGCAATTGTGAGACTCAATTGGATAGAATTTAAGTCTTTTTATTTGTTTCAGCACTGCAACAAATTGTATAGTCACAGTAGTAGTTCATTACTTACAACTATAACTTTATATTCTAAAAATTTAGTTGCATCGCGTCGTTCAACTTCTATTCCAAATAAAATTTTTTCGAAATTGGATTAAAAACACAGAAGACATCAGACAAATCAATAAAACAATATATAATACTGCGAAACATAAGAGGAAAGCAGCGAAAAAAGTTAGCTTTCAAGTGAAGTTTCTCTTCATCCTCTGTGCAAATCTGCCACTGAATTTGCCCTCACTATAAAACCTAGACTTCGCTCTCATGTCGCGCTATATTTATAAGGAAGAGCGCCTTTGGCAAGAAAATTGAGTGCCCATACACTGTGCTTATACTTACTTTTGGTCATGCAATGCAACAGAAAAACTAACATTAAAAGCATTGCCATTTTTTTAGGGAGAAGTTGAATATTACTAGTGTTACCATGGAATCAGGCAGCAGATCATTTCATTATGGACACAACTGTAATCGTTTAGCTATGCAGCAATTGAGCTCTGATTTAGGCTTTAATCATTTTCTTATACATAAAAGACCATTAGGAAAGTCAATGGAAAGCAAAAATATTTGCAGAAAGCTTAGGGTAACGATTCTTTTTTCTTTTCATTATTCCCATCTGAATCTTGGCGAAGCGAGTTCTGTGAGTTCTGTCGTTCCCTCCTTTTATTACATTTCATCAATTTCCTGCTTTACTCAATAATAACTTATGCATTTCCTATTCTGTATAACAGATACTTTCCTTAATTCTAATTTAAAATAAAACAACGTTTCGTTCATTAATTGAAATGTAAGTACAGTTAAGAAAAGAAATAAATTGCTTAATGTTAGGAATACTGACTCGAATCACATTTGCTTCAAATGGGATGATAACTCACTCTAGAAATAAGAAAAACTTTTCTTTCATATGGTCTCTATATATAAGTACATAAATTTATTTGTATTGGTTTTCATAATCATTTGATTGTAAGACTAATTTAATGTCATCTTAAGCTTTCAGTACGACACATATTCTTCTCAACTACACTTCTGAGCTTTAAATAATTTTAAAATAAATATATCTATGAAGTAGAGATACTTTTATTCCTAAATTAATATATCATTAAGTTTATTAAGTTTAAGACAATGTTTAATGACTAATAATTACAAATATATTAAACATGAATAATAATCAATAATATTGATCAATTCACATAATCACAGCTGATATTAAGTTGATGTTAATAAGTCACAATTAAGTTGATACAGTGAAACCTCTAGAGTTGATCACCTCCTAAATTTGATCACTATATTGGTGTCTGTTGCAAATCCCATAGAGTTAACATTAAGCAAATGAAAACCTCTAAAAGTTGATCAACTCTTTAAGTTGATCACAAAGTTGGTGTCTAATCAGTGATCAACTTTGAGAGGTTTCACTGTATTAGTGTAAATTTAAAATTATTAACTTATGTACTTATTTAAAAGTGTTAGCTTGGACAAAACTATCAAACTTTAAAACTTCATCTTGGTTATATTTGGTTTGGTTATATTGAGAATTAAAAAATCAATAAATTAAAGTTTTGTTACTTAATTAATTCCAATCATTTTCATGAACAACTCGGAAATGATAAACGGATTTTACCCACACATAAAATCTTCTCTGTTTGTTATTTGTTTGGCTCTTTAGCGGTTTGATGTTTTATTGAAAAATACAGAACTAAAAGAAACTTTAAAACTCTAACAGAATCAATAGAATTTTGAAATCGGGTTATTTCAGTTCAAATCGAATTTATTCAATATAAAGCTGTCAAAATCAAAATGTTCCAAATCCAAAGTAATTAATTTTCAGTATAATAAAAGTATTATAGTAAATATGAGTTATTTTCTGAGCTGTTGGCTTTTCAAATTGAATTGCGTTTTCTTACAAAATAAATCTTTTTTCCTAGTGAAAAACTTTTCTTTCGCAATATTCTTTTTAACCTTTAAAACACGACAACATTTCTATTGCTCTCACTTTTTATAATTAACACATTCACAACACATTGTATTCTTACGTAAAGTAAAATTTGACTTAATTAATAACTTTTTATTTACAAAATCACTATTTATAAAATTTTTATGGAAAATAACTGACTATTTTATCATAAATTGTAAAATACTAATTAATTTTTGCTGAACTCACTACCATTTGCTCTAAGCAGTCAGTCAACCCATACCTGTACTTTAACTTAAGCCATACATGGCTTAAGATGACTCGGTTTAATTTTTTCCGTTAAAATAATATTTCTCTGACATTCGAATGAATAAATCATTTTTTAATAAATATGATTTATGTAAACAAATATCTTGTTTTTCGAAACGAACTGTTTGTCTTTGAAGATGTTTAAATCCTTTTACAAAAATGAATAATTTTCTCATTAATAAATTCCAAACACTGTAAAATAGAAGTCCAATTTTGGAAGTGTTGTTCGCTTACAACTAAATATTTTATGACTTTATTAATAAATAATCTTTTGATCTATTGTACATTTATTTGGATTAACGAAATTTGATCTTTATATCTATAATAGTGTATCATATAATTTTGTTCATTTAGCCATTTTAATAATTCACAATTCATTATTCTTAATAATTGTTGATTTTTCTTTCTTTCTCTCCATAAATTACTTTCAACTTCGTTAGTAAAGCAATAAATATATTTTTTGAAGCAATTTAAATCTAATATCAATTACAAGAATATTAATAAATGTTCATAAGAAAACAGTTTAATTTCTTAAAAATGAATTACAGAATGTTCTTAAGGGCAGTTTTTAAACTATATTAAAAATTTAAATATTAATTAAATGTTTAAAATAACTGTGATATCTATTCTTTATTAATTAAAATTGAATGAATTCTATCAAAACAAATATTTTTGAAAGCGCTTATTCTTGTAAAATAATAAAATATATTTTTTATTTGCTAATATTTTATATATAAGATATTCTAATATAATCTAATTTGATAGAAAATTTGATTTTCAAACTAGAATTATGTTTACGTTTTAGAAAATCTGGAAATCTGGCAAAACTTTAAACTATTAATAAAATTATAGCAGAGATAAAATTATTAAACAAATAAAATTGTTTGAGTATAACATAAATTCTACAAATTTCCAAAGCAAATGCTTTTATTAAAAATTAAATTCACTTAAAGCTAACTTCAAGGATAGAAGTTTAGCTTTTATCTCTTGATAATAGAACTTAAAGAATATTCTATAAATTAAAAAACAAGTTTATCTCTGAATTTAAGGTTCATCAGTAAATGTATTTGATTGAAGCCTTTGTTTAAATGAAGTTAAAATGAAACTATAATTGAATAAAGAATAGAATTCAAATTTAAACTTAATTAATAGCTTTAAACCTAAATTTATGTAAGATCTTAAATAGATCTATTGTTATAGAGCTGCTGTATATATTGAAGAGCGCAGTTGACTATTTGATAGAGTTTATAAGTTGACAATTTTAAAAGATTTTGTGTATTGTAAAATTTACGCCAATCACTCTTGACATCGTTACAAGAAAAAGCTCTTTATTTTCTCACTTATATGCTTATAGTACTTACTTATCTCAATCTCATCTACAATAATACTTTCAAATGTAATAGTTTTACAATTTAGTTTTCACATATTTGTCCGCTTTTTCATTCCAATTTAGTCACATAGAAGCAACTTCAAGGCATATACACTTCATTTTATATATTTTAAACATTTAATTTAAGATTTTAGTTTTGCAAAACTATGATTCCCTCACTGCCACCAAACGATTCTTTTCAGAATAATTTATTGATTTTTTGAATAAAAACTAGTCATTTGAAAATCGACTAATACTGGTATTATTATATATTCATTATTTCTTTTTAAAGGTAGTTATTATCAAAACCGAATCAAATTATCTGTCTTTATATTTTTAATATAATAAATGATAGGATTATTCATTTCAAATTTTATAATTTGCGCCATTTTTGAATGAATATATTAAAATTAATTTCTTTATAGACGTTGCAAACCATAAATATAGGAGTATTATTAGTATTTGAAATCTAAATTTAATTCAGGATTTACTTTATATATTAATAATTAATAAATATAACAATAATTGTATAAGAGAAGTAAAGTCAACAAATCTAGCATTCTATACATGAGTGAGAATAATGACTTGAAAAAATGTATCGTAAATTTAAATGATATCTATTTGGTAGGCATACAACAGTCTTATAGAATTTCTCAAATACTAACGACTAGAAAGACATTTTCATTGATTTTCTTTGTCATGCACTACCTCTACAGTTACCTTTGAGCCCATTATAACTAAATTAAATACTGGTATATATAATAATTCTTATGTATTTGAATATTTTTATATATTCTTTGAGTAACATTCACTGTATTTATTCATACGTTTTATTTAAAATAAATTAAGTCTAAAAATAGGATCAAAAGAATTTTATTATTTGACTTATTATTAATGTCTGAATGTGTAGGCCCTGTGTAGGCCTACTCATACAATTTATAGTATTTACAATTTATGATATACAGTATTTAAGAATAACAAAATAGAAATGGTTATTGTATTTAAATGATTAAGTAACAGATACACTATTCCTCCATAATAGTAAATCACATCTATTCTGTAAGTAGTTCTGTAGCTCAAAACTAAACTCACGTCAAATTGGTCTCATTTAAAATGTATATTTAAATCTTAAGTTTATTTTCACCTCAAGTCAAATCATGTGCAGAGGAATACTTTCTATGGCCCTAAACTTCCAAAACTAAAGTTTAACCCAAACTAATCAGTACTAAACTAATGTTAGGCTGAAAGTATAAATTTTAATCAAAGTGTCCAAATTTTCTATAACGATAGTAAAGAAGAGTCATTATTGTAACTTTTCATGTGATAATATCTTTCAAATACATTAATAAAAAGTTCTCAAATCTTGACATCAGAGCCTTTCACTAACTTGAAAAAGGGTTTTATGAGCTTTTGATGAATTAAGTTTCGAAGAAAAGAAGTGGCAAAAGAAGAATTAATTGATAAGAAAGAAAATTATGTGTAATTAATAATTTATTTTTGGATTTTATACATATTTATTTATACGAAAGATGTACTGTCAGGTATATTATTACTGAATATTTCTTTTAATTCGAATGTCTCTTCAACTCTCTTTATTGAAATATATGTAGATATAATCTCGATATATACAGGTATTATACTGTATTTCTGTTTGAATGCATTTTCATTTTATCAATAGATACTTAAAAATATACTTAACATTTGAAAATAACTTATTAGTTATAGACTCGTTATAGATATATATAGATTTGGATGAGATTTGAAAAATATGATGTTGACAAAAAAGTAATCTGAGTTGTTGTGGAGGTTGTGGATAGCATTCCATCTCTTGTTTCGCAGATAACAAAATATCTATTTATTGAATCGATAAATGAGATTTCGATTCATTTATAAATACATATTTTTGAAACGAATTAATTAAATAAATTGCTATATCTTGGAGTAATTCCAAGAATTTCAGGGTAGGATGTCTTTTCACTTATAGTACATGACTTTAGGTCAGTAGTTTTCAGACCTTTTAGGTCACGATCACCTCTAACTGTTTTTGCATTAAAATAGTACCGTTTTGAGAAAAAAACAAAAAACTTTTGGGATTCGATTATGAGAACTCCAGCTGTAGTTGATATCATGTTTCTCTCATTATATGGATGGAAAATGTTTGTTCTGTAAGTTATATTCAAATATATGAAATTATTTACACTTTGCATGTTATGCCATAAATATTTTAGCACTTTTCAAAATTATTAAAAAGTTTAATTTAATTATTAATCTTTTAAGTTTAAGTTTAAAAAGTCTGAACGCTTCGAATAATCAAAACGGTTGTCACCAAAGCACTTCATTAACCATTAATTGATTCTTAGGAAAAATTTAAAATTAGACGCAAAACACACTATCAAAGAATAAGCTCCTCGAAGTAAAATTTACACAAAAGTTTATTAATTTATAATTTTTTAATTACAATATGTATAAAAATAAAATTTATATCACATATGCCTTATTTATTGTGTATTAAAATAAAATTAATTAATCACTGATAGAACTCCGCGATCAGCTACTATGCGAACTTTAGTCTTCACGCGCCTCATCAGGTCTTGGCCAGGGTTTGATGGCATAGATCGGTTCTTATTTAGTTTTTTTTATCTTATCATCAGTTTTATTTGCATTTTGGCCGTTAGGATACAACTTTCTCTTAATTATCCACAAAAATGCTCAATAGAGCGCATTTGAAAAAACTTTGTGAGTTTATAAAATCACAATTTCAATTTTGAGGCATTTTTGAGCTCGAAGAGTGACAACGTATTACTTTTTAAATATTTTTTTAACCGTAATGAATAGATCAACACTTTTGCACCATTAGAATCGTCTCTTAAAGTACCATCGATTTGACCTATCATATGATTTTTTAGAAGCTCCGCCCACTCAGAAAAAGGATCATGTAAAAATTACAAAAGTGGGCGTAACTCGTGAACTGGTGGGCGGAGTTCAATTTTTTCATATTTCGATTACTTTTGATGAGTACTATCGACATTACTCATCAGCTGATTTTTATGGTTTAGCGCCTATATATCTGAACCAATACAACCAAAAAACTGGCCAAACCATTCCCGGAGACTTAATTCTTTGTTCGCTG
>JAQGCH010001426.1:0-15753 GCA_034699485.1 Nanhermannia elegantula | reverse complement strand
CAGATCGCTACAAACTAATGCTGCACTGAATGCGTGCACACTCTGCACATTTTAGCTCTTGGCTCGTATGTTCACTTTTGTTTCTCTGCTATCATTCTATCAGAGCTTGAATTAAAAGATCGATTAATGTTAAGTATAATTCTCTATATTCGCGATTATACATCAGTTAAACCTATAAATATTTAATTAAGGTTTTATAGAATTATATTTTTTGATTATAGGTAACAAATAAAAAGATTTTCACAACTTTTCACTGTTAAAAATTTGAGATTTTCTTTTTGTTTGAATTCATAAACATTTTAATACAAAGTAAATGCAATATTCTGTATATTGAGAGCAAAACTTATACATGAGATATATTCTATCTTTCGTAATAAAAAGATTAATCTTTTATTTATAATTCAATCTTGAAATGATTGTGCGATCGATTGGATCCAAATTGAAACAGCGACAGCACCCGGATCTGGTTTTGTGATCGGAATCAGATTTACATATGAAGCTCGACCAACATTAGCTTTCATAGTTGCAGTACTTTCTATTAAATGCAAATGAGTCAGCTTTTAGAACAAATATGCAGATTTTGGTTCTTAAACTTAATACCTGCTCCTCTTTTTGCATTCATTGACACTAAGTCTGCAATTTTACTATAAGGCAGGCTATGATCACATTCACATAATGCAAGATATGCTGAATTGAGAGGATCTAAAAAATAGACCTAAAAAATTAAGAATAATAAATAAAGAAAATGCTAATGAGCTGACTAACCAAGCATTGATCTATCGCCAGGTTGTGCCAAACTGTATCTCGTGATAGTATTCATACTATATTTAAGCACATCTGCCCAAAAATCTATAAAGTCGTATGAACTGTGATTTATCCGATCTTTAAAGTTTCGGACTGCTTGCGAGGCAGCCGTTAGCATAAGGCTGTAAATGGCACCACTAGTGCCACCCATCTTGCTCTCAATTAAATGAGACAATTGGAAAAACGATGGAATCAACTTCTTTTCTGGAAAGAGTGGCACAACTTAGTGAACAAATTAATAGTTTTTTAAGAAAAACTCAAAATCTCAATATTCATTTGGCAATTAGTTGTAATCGTTGTAATCACTGTTTGTTGAGAAAACTTTATGTTTTGAGTAAAGTCATCCGCTGTTTACCTGATAAGAAATTTTTCACTTACTCTTGACTCTAATTTGTATAATGCCCTCAATATTGTAAAATTTTCAACTTTTTAAATAGAACTTTTTAAACCCCCCAAAAAAATAGTTAATGTCTGTGATTGGTATCCAAGAGAAAATAGATGAATCTCACTTTCAGTCCTGAGTCAAAATCAATATGAAACAGTTACATATAACACAATTAATTATTTAAAATTATAGTTTCTACATATTAGTGATTCTCAAAGTTGTTTTTCAAAGAACCACTAATTGAACAATTGAAAGAATTTGATAATTATTATGCTATTGATTATAGCTTATAATTAATATGTTAAGTAATATTTTTGAGTTGAGATATGACTTGATTACCTTTTATTGATTCTAAAATAATCTTTGAAACGCTACTGAATGTAGAGCCACAGTCCGCATCACCCAACTGTTCATCTAATTCGTTGAGATATGCTTCTGCTGATATCTGAAAGAACGGTTAACATGTATACAACAATTGGTAACATTTAATTTACATGTATATTAAATCAAATTTTAAACATTCAAATATATATGAGTTTCATCGTGTTAGTGATGAAAAAGTCGATGATTAGAAATAATTTTGTGCAACTAAACAATTCTAATCGTTTTTTACTCACCAGAGCTTTACACGAGCGCTCAATAGACCTCAGGAATAATTCCCGTCCAAATTTCAAGCCATCAATCGCTTCATAATCAATGAAATTTTCTTTTCGCTCAAAAGTGTCTTTGAGAAAAATATCTTTATTAACAATTTTAGGTTTATTAGAGTATTGGTTCCAAACCAATGAACTGCTCGGAGAGTCTAATAATTGAAGTATTCGATCGTTAACAGACATCACAGTTATTGAAGCGCCAGACATATCAAAAGATGTCATGAAAGGCCCGCAATATATTCTTTGAACAGAAAAATTGAGTTGTTGTAGTTGAGTAACGGTTTCTTTGATAATAATATTGAACTCAAACTGAGACATTCCGCCCAAATTGTTTATAAGGACTGCAATTTGATTGTCGTATTGTTTAAACGTGTTTCTCAGATGAGATAATTGACCGACCAAATGGTCGAGCATTCGTTCTACCACTTTATTAGCAGAGCATAGCTTCAAACGTTCGACACCAGCCTCTCCGTGAACGCCTAATCCAAGTTCAATATCGTTGGGTCCGATAGTGAATGAGGGGCCGTGTCCTGGAATATTACAGGCCGTTAGGCTTATGGATATTGTGCCCATTAATTGTGAAAACTCTGTTAATTTGTTTTTAATAGTTTTCAAATCGAGTCCCTCATCAGCTAAAGCGCCAGCAATTTTGTGAATAAATGCAATGCCAACCAATCCTCTTCGACCGGTTCTCTTTCCTTCTCCATAGAAAGCAATATCTTCGCCAAAAACAAACAAATCGACATTATATCCATTCAAAATGGCGTGTTCTCGGGCTAACCCAAAGTTCAAACAGTCACCCGTATAGTTCGCAACTATTATCAGCACTTCGTTATCAATATCCTTCGTAGCGATTGTTTCGATTAGTTTCAGGGTTTTTCCCGCAGGAGGTGATGAAAATATATCGCCAGCGATTGCGGCCGTCAATAAACCTGAGCCAACAAACCCAGAGAACATTGGTTCGTGACCTGAACCGCCTTTCATTCAGAATAAATTATGAAGTTATAAAGTTTTACTTATTTGCAAATGCATTGAAAAACTAAAGATTTACCTCCGCTTATAATTAGAACCTTTTTCTTGTCCCGCAATGTCTTATAATCTTTACGTACGACAGCATTGCATTCTTGAATAATCTGCAGATCATCATTACATGAAACCAATCCTATCAGGTTTTCATAAACACAATCTTTAATATTATTGATCAAGTGTTTGGTACCGATCATTTTGTTAACTTAAATTGAGTCAAACGTCTTATACAAGTTTTAGGTTCGTCTTCATGTTTGTTGTGGTTGTTTTTCTTAATAATATATTGAAATGATTGCTATCAGAGCTCTGCTTAACTTAAAGCTAAGTTCAAGGATTCTTAATAGCGAATTAAAACCAAAGAAATTTTCATAAGGATATCGACGTAATCACTACTCTATCAATTAATATACAATTTGTAAAAATATAAATATTCTGAAGGACTGATAAAAGATTGAATTAATAATGGAAAGACACCTGAGTCTGAGTCTATTGTGTTTGACAGGTGTTTGATAGTCAGATAGTTTGTTCTGTTTTGTATATTATTTTCGATTCAGTTAATGAAACATTTGTTAAATAAAGCTTTTATTTGATAGAAAACTAGTTATAAAATAGTGAAAAACAAATACTTTTATATTTTAAAATAATTGATACAATTAATAAAGTTAAGGCACACTTGAAAATAGATATAAAACATAATTTAATTAAAATTTTAAGAATACAGAAACTTTATTGAAGTGAAATAAAGTTAAGTCAAACTTTTAAGTCAAAGTTTAATTTTAGGTTCAATTCATGCAGGAATTAAATTTAAAAATATGTAAACCATAACCCTATCATACTTTGAGGTAATGAATTGAATTCAAATGTTTTATAACAATCATAACAATTAGTAAAACCAAAATTTAGTAAAGAATAAAATAATGAATTGTTGGAAACAATTGAATACAATTTATAGCAATTGATTGCATCCGAACACAGTCTTACATTACGGATAACTCAAGTTTTTCAACATTTGATGCGGTAATAGACCGAAGCGGTACTGTTTGAACTCGAATTTCTATTATGACAGTCAAAAATAGAACTACAGATTATGTTCAACTGATATAAACCTATGGATCAAACTTTTAAAGAGATATACAACACATGAAATATCTATAGAATAAGAACTGAATTCAACAAAACAGTGGCGAATACAGTAAAGCCATATACAGCCCAAGTTCTCAAATATTAGAACAAAGAATATTAGAGGGAACACAAAATTAAATGAATCAAAAGACAAACAGAAAAGCATTCAAAGAATAGAATAATTATTATAATAAAACTTCAATTAAAACAAATTAAAATTTTTAATATATTTAAAATTATAACTTTTGATTGTTTTAATGCATTGCAGTTTAATTCAATCATCAATTTTGATGAATATCTTCATGAATTGGTGGTGTTGTATACCGACTCGTGTCCTCTTTTGCTTCTCAGAGAAGATAAACTATTGATTCTTATGAATTCTGGTGTTTCTGATTCGCCAATAGATGACTATAACTACTCAATAGTCACCAAAACAAAAGTTTATGCAATTAATTGATTCATTTACTAATATATCATTTAATTGACATATAATTATTTGATATTATACTAAAGCTTAAGCTTTTCAAAGCTTTCAAATTAATTAAATCATTATTTAATTTATCGAATAAGTGCTGAACGCTTTTTAAAAAGTTTACAATTATACAGATAGACAATACATTTGTA
This sequence comes from Nanhermannia elegantula, assembly GCA_034699485.1. NCBI lineage: Eukaryota > Metazoa > Arthropoda > Arachnida > Sarcoptiformes > Nanhermanniidae > Nanhermannia > Nanhermannia elegantula. Next base: position 11,139 of record JAQGCH010001426.1, on the reverse strand, counting down.
AGTAATTCTTTTGTATGTCCAATAATTTAACGTTACGTTTAACATAATTTTCTGTTTCAATGATTTTTTATGCATTCACACGAAAACTAAAGCTTTAGAAACAAATACTAGTAATAAAATTGATTCCATTTATAAATGAGTGAATGAATTGTAATATTTTATTGAATTCTTATTATTTAAAAACTAAATAAAATACAAAAAAATTAAATTTGTCTGAATTATTGTGTTAATTGAGTTAAAGTAAAAATAAACTAATTTAATGAACAGATTCATCAATGATTGTATTGCAATATTATATAAAATAGAAACCAATCAACTTTTATTCTTTACAGTGTCTGTACTTTTGCTAAACTTTCAAAAAAGTTGTATTTATCAGTTTTGAAGTTCTAACAGATTATAAGTTGAAATTAAGTTATATTAAAATGAAATAAGAAAAGTTTCCATCACTTTTGAAGATTCACTTGCAGGGCTGATTCGTTAACGTCTATCTGTAGATGTTATAAAGCAATTACAAAATTAATTTTATAAAAATAAATTAGATTTTGTGTAATTAATGTCAAATGCAAATCATATCTAACCATAAAACAAAGAAATACTTAAATGAAATCAAAATCTTGAATCACTGATTAATGTTGAGCCGTTAGAACAATGCGGAAGTTCCCCAAAAGTGAGTCAAAAGGAAGTTGTGCAGTATAGTTATGATTCTTTTACTTATATTTATACTCTAGATTTGGTATTGTGGGGGTTATACTGGTATATATGGCATAGAGTTAAGGCAGTTAATGTTCAGAATGCTCAATGCAATAAAGGCACCCTTAAATGCCTTAATGCCAAGGACGATCGATCTCATAGCACACTCGCAGCTTATATTACAAGCTTTGTCCAAATTTATGTCTATGTTTAAATTCTTTGCTCATTTTGGCTTCTCTTTTGAACCATGGATTTAATGCATTTTTTACTGCAAATGACACAAATTTAGGGAATTGTCTTACTTTAGCACTTCAATTGTGAGATTATTTAAAGCTCTATTAAACTGTTATTTCAAACAAATATCACAATTATTTGCTTTAAATAATTAATAGTATACTTATAAATAGCATTATTGATCTGTTAGCAAAATGTATTAAAAAATAAAAAATATTAAATCAAAATTTTAATATTTCAAACTTAACGCAGTAAAAACAAATTTTTAGTTATTTTTATAAGTTTTTATTATTACTGTTGCTTAAACTGATAAAATAAAAATTTGTAAATTAAATTTGTATAAATTGATCGATCACTAAATAAACATTAGTCAAAATGTTTGAAGGGAGGGTCAACCCTAAACCCTGAAGTTATGTCTTATAAGAAAAATCGTTGTTACTTTCAAGAAAAAAAGTTTTGCTCAGTTTCCTTTAAGAAAATACCGGCGGAGTACTGTATTATTATTATTGATTGCATAGAAAGAGGTTTTCGTTGATTTCTATTGTTAAAACATTATCGGCGATGCACTGTATACAGCGATTTCCACATCCATTTGGCGGACCACTTGTGAAACACATGGAACAGCTAAGAAAATGTTAAAACTTTAACTAAAGGGGTCCACAACTTTTTGAACATTTTTTTCTTGCACTGGTCATTAATAATAAATATAAAATGAATGCAATACTATTACAGAAAAAGTATTTGTTAAACCTAACATTTTGTCTCTCATGAAATAAAGCATTACTTTCATATTTTACTTTGCTTTAAATATTTAAAGTTTTCAAAAGCCTGAATCAACTCAAATATTTATAACTTATGTACAGTCTTTGACAAAAAAAGTTGAAACGGTTTTTGAGGGTTTACTATACCTTAGGTTGAATGAATTTGCATAAAATTTTTTTTGAGTGGGGCATTTCTTGGGAAGAAATTTTTTTTGCCTCAGAGGTCTCACCCGTCTACTATCAGCATACCAATGGATACATGTAATATGCTCAGGAAATTGGATAAAATTTCTTTGATTCTGATTAATACAAACGAAACTACTATAAATTGATTAGATATGTGTATTTTTGTTTGGCCTGTAATCTAGTAACTTGAGTGGGGCAACGCGTGTGTAGCCTACCACACTCTAATCCAAATGGTTTGAGACTGGTGTCAAATTGTGGGTATTGTAATGCCCTTTACAATAATTTCATCAGAACCTATGAAACTTTTATATTTTTCAGCTTATTCATTAAATAATTTTTTTTGAAATTTTTAATGATTAAATTAACAATAAAATTGATTATATAATTGAAATAAGTCTCATAGGTTCTGATAAAATGATTATAAAGGGCATTACAAAACCTACAATTTGACACCGGTCTCAAATGAATTTATTAGTAGTTTCAAAGACTGTATCAATTTTTCAATAAATCATTTTAAGGCATATAAAGTATAATTTTTTTATATTTTATTTTTATTAAGAACCTAAATCAATGTATCCTTTAATAAAATGTAGTCTTATTGATATTGTAATTTTTTGAACGCGCAGTTTTACAAATACTTTTTTCTGCGATAGTACCGTGAAATAACATTTTGTTATTAATCAAAATACTATTATTCTACTCAATAACTAATGTAATCCATAAGCTCCAAAATTTTAGAGCCTTGTCTAGAGTCAAACAGAGCCTAAGACTGAGGTTTCAAAAAGGTCTTTCACCTGAGCTTAGAGCCTAGGCTCAGCCTGAATCCTATGGACAACATATGAATTAATAAAGTTTAAAATCTTGAACTGAATTATATACTTCAACATTAACTTCAATGGGAAACTAAACGAATGATATCAAAAATAGACATGAGATTAAATTTCTAATTGTCTTAAATTCTGCGTTATTTAGTAATCCACTAATTGAAAAAGGCTGAAAATCGTCGCTTTACTGTACAGCAGCGATTTTCAACCCCTATTTGGTAGCACACTGGTGCTCCATGGAACAAGTGAAGGTGCTAAATTTATAAGTTTAAAGACAATATACACAGTTTTTTATTAAAATTTTTCCAATTTAGCAGTGAATGCAATAAAATAGCAGTAAAATATAGTAAAAACGAATTTGTATATTAGACCTGTTTATATAAGACTGTAAAGCATGCATTCTATATAATTATATTTATAGAACATCCTTAACTTAAACTTCTACTTTTAGTTATTGTATAATGCATTCAAAAATCTTAACATTTGATATCAATATGTATTTAATAAAATAATTACTCCGAATACTAAAAAAACTCTGAGATCAAAATCAAGCACCATCTTCACACCCTTGACACTAATTAAATTATTTTGATTGCTATACTAAAGCATTGGTGCTCCACATATTCTTTTCATATATTAAAGTGCTCCTCAACCCAAAAAAGTTGGGAACCGCTGCTGTACAGTGCAGTTCTCTGCACATATATACTGTAAATTTGTTCATTGCTTTCATTCTTAAGATTTCTTGTAAATATATAGCAAAGTATTCTCTTGAATATAAGCCGGAAGATAGCATTAAACCAATCGATTGTAATTTTATTGTAACAAAAACAAACACAATTTAAACTTTGTTTTAATAATTATTTATCTCAACTTTCAAGTCTTTAAATAAACTCAAAATTTGAAAAATGATTCTGTAAATCGAAAGGAATTAATGCTATCTTAAAGATTTTGATTTTCAAAGATAGAATTAATATATAGAGATATGCTGTATATAAAATTGTTTGTCACAAACAGAATTTTTCACCTCTTTTGACTTTCAAGATGCAGACATCTTATGACATTTGCCATTTCAGTAAATATGCCCTCTATAGAAAGGGCTCACAAAGTTAACCTCAAGTTAGGCTATAAAGGCCAAGGTCATGCATGCATCAGGACATTGGGGGTATTTCTAGTTCTTAAATTTAATTTTAGGAAATAAAAAATTTTGGAACTATATTCGAAAAGTAGAGTTTAATCTCAAATGCTATGTATTAAATGTCAAAAAACTAAAAATAAATTCACAAATTATATTTCTCTGTTGAAACTCAAGGTTCTTGAACATCACCCAATTCTGAAGTCAAATTTGATAAGCATTTATTAGGCCAGTAGTTCTAAATCGATTGTATAGAAACAGGGTTTGGGTTATAAGCTAAAGCTCTATTAAATTAAGAAGAAGTTGGTCATTATGTGTACATACATAACAAAATATTAGAAAAAGCTTAAAAAGTAAAAATTGTTGTGTGGGTCCTAAGGTTAAAATGTAACCTAAAAGTTGATGCATTTAGTAAAAATGATTTTACAAATGTTTTGAAACAGATTTGATAGATAATGATCGAATTTAGTAGCATTTAGTTTTGATTTAATGCTGAAAGAAAATAAAAATGAATTACAATTTACAGTAAATTTGTTAGTTTTATTCAAGTATTTATTGGGAAATGCTATTACTTTGAACAATTGATACAGTACTGATATTGTATCCGTTGCACATTTATTGATTTATATTGTCAGTACTGTACAGGTTAACCAAAAATGTCGTACCCGGAAATTTTAGTGATATATTAATTTAAGTGCCTTTAAGATATTAATTTAACGTATTTATAAAATATGGCATTGAATTAATTGATAATTCACAAGAAAACATCTTATGCACGCATAAGATGATTGACAATAATGTTAATAATAAGTCAAATTTGTTGTCATATTTAAGCTAAACTTGATTTAAAAAATTAAATAAAAATTGTGCAAAAAAGTAAAGTATAATGTGTTTTTGAAATCTTAAGTCAAGAAGTTTTTATTTTTAGAGCAATTTTTAAAGTTATATTTTTCAAAGTGAATAATCTGAATGCAAATAAAATGATTCCTTCACTTCGTTGTGAGAATTATAATATTTTATTTTTATCGATTAATGTATTTGATGAAAAGCAAACTTAAAATAGTTGAGTCCATGGTGGTTACAAACGCATAGAAGATTAAACATCAATTCCTTTGACGACTAGTCCAACCAACCATTGAATGAATGTTGGTTTAAAACTGATGTCTGCATAAATATTTATTTGAATGAAAATCGATTAGTATAAGAGACATTAGTTTCAAATTAATTAAATCTGAATCTCTTTTAATAAAAGATCAATAGTAACCCTCTTATGAAAAATTCTGTACTCGACTTTTATTAACCTTATTATGAAATAAATTATTCAGAATAAATAGATGAGAACTCTATACTGGTATTTTTGAAAACATTGGTTGAAAGTTAAAACTATAGAATCCAATGATACAGTTCTTGTATTTATAAGAGAATAAGTTCTTTTGAATCCAATATGTTGTACAGTACAGCATTATACGCCTCTCATCTTATCGATCGGTTGGTCTCTAAATGGTTTATAGCATTTTTAGGTTCTATAAATAGAATGTTCGCATACACAGCACTCCTATAGCGCATAACATTTAGGTTAGTGTAACATTAAACCAAACTTTTACTAATATTATATTATAGATTTCTATTGTATTCTAGTATTCAATACTATTAAAATGAGTCCAAAAATAATTTATTGTTCATATGTACTTGAATTCCAAAGAAATAATCAAATTTTATATTTCAATAATTGATTGATTTGGCAAAAATCTAGATTTTTATCATTTTGATGCTGTATTTCAACACTCTTTATCAGGTTTTAATTTAGTTTTGAAATACGATCCTCAATGAGAGGTAATTCAAGACTTAAGTTCAATCTTAAAATTCTGCCCACACACTCTATGAAAATTGAAAAATATGTGTATTTATTTCACAACCAATTATTTAAAAATAAAATTTAAATTCTGGGCTATTTTAGATCTTTAACAAAAAAATATCAAGTTATTACTTCCAATACTGAAGTTTTAAATTTCAAATGATTAGAAAAACCCATTATTTAAACCAATTTTTTGATTACATATAAATATTTAAAATGAGATTTTATTTTTATGGAACATTACTAATGATTACAAGAGTTCTAATTTTAATTTACTGAAAAGTATAGAAATTATGAAATATTGTTCATAATAAAAATTGATGAGAAAAATGATTTATTTGTTCTTATGTTGATTTATTGAATAAAAGATGAATCTAATGAAAATTGAATTAATGTCAAATTAACGCCACATTCATTATAACTATTATTTAATTATAAAAACTTTTTAAAAATGAATTGAATGAAAATAGCAAATTAAGAAAATGTTTTACACCTAAAACACTTACTATTTCCGTAAACTATTTTATTGACATTTATACTCAGCTCTCAACAGCCCAGAATGGGTTGCTTTCTGTTTCAACTAAAAGCTCATTTTCATTGTTTGGAAGGACTGTCGCCTTTAAATAGAATAAACAGAAGACATGAAATATTCTTTTTCTTTAAGCGGTTAATCTATTGAGCTCCAGCTCTAGCTATTTATTATTTAAAGTTTGACTTATAGTCTTACATAAGTGAATCATTTTTCAAACCAATGTAAACCTCTTTCGTTTATTCTCTGTATATAAACATAAAAATGCAATTAAAGAATTCGTCGAAGAATTCGGTCATAAAATCAATTTATTTATTCGTTATATTAATATTTTTCAAATGCAATAATAAATAAATTTTTGATATGTTTTGCAATTTGAAATATATTTATTTACGTGGGCTTAAGAATTGTGTGAAAAGAATTTCAATATTCATGTCATTGTTCGACAGTAAAGAATGCAATTCTATTGGATTACAGAATTTTGAGCGGAATTGACCAAAAAATTTGAGTTCAGTTCTTGAATCTCAGAACCTGTGTTTTAAATAAATTTTTAGAAATTCATTTCAAGAATTAAATACTGAAAGCATTTATTAAAAACTTAAAAAATGAGTCAATTACATTGGAAATTTATATACTATAATAATAATAATAATACGTATAATAATAGCTTTTATTAATTCATAAACATTCACACATCTATATTATTATTAAAAGAGAAAAAATGAATCAAAATTAAGACTAGAATTTGTAATTTTGAGATAATTTCCGATAATATCGTTAAAAAGTTAGACTACAGTTATGACAAATTGAACAGTTGAACAATTGTCGTCTTCCTAAGGAATTATGGCAAACACAAACGGTTAAAGTCTTGATCTCTGATTCTTAGATACATTAACATTAATTTAGTGCACATTAATGTCAAATTATGAACAATATAAAAGTAAAGCATAATTAACTACATTATTAATATATAAATTATATATAATATATATATTTATGTATAGTATAGTAACATTACATTCCAGATTAAAAAAGATAATCTTTACAATTATTTGACTAAAATGTTAGATTTTACAATATTTTATTAAAAGGAAAACACTTTTGAACATTTGCAACGTTACTGGTATAATAAAATTATATCATACCCTCTGATTTGCACATTTCTCCAGCAAAAGTACCCAATCTTTTAAGAAAATAGATTATAATAACATCTGATTTATCCAAAAAAAGAAAAAAAACGTTTCAAATTTCTGATATTCATATATTGTGCAGCTTTCGGATTAAAACTTGTATTTTGTTTATTAGCTTAAGTACTAAAGACTGTTAAAGTATTGAAAGAAGGAAAGACCTTTGGTTTGCAAAAGTTACTTCAAATTTAAAGATTGTTTACTAAATATAATTTAATACATAATCTAATAATTTAATAATAATAATAATAAATTTCGCGTTAAATATGATAATAAGTTATAGTAATACCTGTCAAAGTTGGGCAAACAGTTAAGTCCTTTTAGCAAAATATTAATTGTTTTTTACTTTATATATTTTGCAAAAAGGACTTATTTTTTTGCCCAACTTTGACAGGTTTTACTGTATTAATAATAACGGTATAAAAATTAACATATGGGCAGTGTGTGCGAGTTCGTCACAAGTCAATATCAAACCAATATCACCCAACTCTCTCTTTGAACAATTAATTTACTTTTCTCAATAAGAATAATATAATAATTTTTTAATTTTAAAAAATTCGGTAGCGATTAGTTATTTTTGCATAAAATAATGATTTTATGAAATTGTAATCAAAATTTTACCCATAATATCAAATTTACAGTAATAACCGGTAATAATAACCACATCATTTACGATGCACTTCAAATTTTCAGTAGCTCTTACACATTAATAGCTGTTTGACTTTTTGTACTAATGGCTTAACTTTGCTCTACGATTAACTGTTTGAAAACTGAATTTTGCACAAATTGATTGATTAGCTTCAAAAATTTGTGACATAAATTAGTTTTAATGATATATAACAACAAGTTAATTAAAACACAATGGTATACTAAGATATTGACATTACCACTCGCATCGCAAAACAATTTGTACTAAATTGAACTCTCATTAAACTCGCATTGAAATCGTTTCATAAGTTATAAGTTATAACTTATAACTTATAACATTATAACATTATAACATTATAATAGAAAGTGAAAATAGCATAAGTATAAGTGTAAATTTAAAGAGTAACAGGTTCTTTTATATTATTATTATTATTATTACTTAAAAATAACAAGACTTCATAACAGTAGAATTATTATCATTATTTATCACAATTAAAAAACAAAAAACAATAATTATTGATAATTTAAAATCGACTACAAAAATGAAAAACTCTTTACAAAATTTAAATTATAGGTCAATCATTGCTATAAATACAATAATCTGAGAGTAATGAATGAACAATAAATTCGGGCAAATATGCTCTCTATCTCTCATAACAATCACACCATTGGAAACCTAGTTAATGGTTAAATTCATTATGACTCATAGGAATCTAATAGTGGAAAATTAAAAAATTATTTTAAGATCATAATTACAGTATTTTACTTCTGTTTTAATTAGAAATTTTACCAATAATATAGTTTGAAATAATTTATCTCAAAATAATAAATAAATTTGAAAATAAACAGAAAAACTTTTGTTGAAAAATATGTTCATTATATAGTTTGCATTAATTTGTAATATTGAGTAATAATGATCTCAATTGGCGACAAGCAAGTGCTGATACTGGTTAGGATAGGATACGCCGTTCAGATTGTAGTTGATATTATCGAAAGCTTTGGAAGAATTGTTAGCAGTACCTGACGAACCATTTACTGTTGAATCATTTGATAAGCCGCCGAAGTTCAGGTTACTTCCACTGTAAGAACTAGCAGCTGATCCCGACACTCCTGAGGGGTTGTTGGGGGTAGAGATGAAAGGACTGGCCTTATCGAGGAAGGATGTGAACCGATTCATGCCGTTAACCTTATTTTGCTGGTGTTGGCCTGTGTTCGCTTTGGCTGCGTCTCCGTTTCCAACCAGTTCTGTCATATCAAATAGTCCTGAAATAAAAGCCGCTCTTTTTGATGGTGTCGATGAATTGGTTGATGGGTAAAGACTTTGTGGACCACTTCCATAAGTCGAGTTTGGAGATGTCGGGGAATTCGCACCATTTCCTGTGGCCATAAGCATAAAACTGTTCGCTGAATCCATTTGAGTTATATTAGGAGATAATGATCGAGAATTGTGCGGTGAAACAGTTGAGGTCGAGGTGGCTGAGAATAGTGTGTTGTTCGCTGCCATTGGGCTCAATCCTACTGGAGATTGTTGTTGAGTTGACGCCTGTTGTTGAAGAATCGCCCTCTGCTTTATATAATTGCTGAACTCTGTCGGAGACATTCGGTGAGATCTCTTACTATTCGACTTTAGTTTAGTTGAGCCAAACTTTGTCGCCGCAAAAGTGGCAGTTGTGAAGGTGACCGGTATTGATGTCTTGCTTACCATGAACGAAGAGATGGGACTCACGCTGTTCTTGTAAACGGGAGGTGATGTGTCTTCACTGTAAGGAGTGGGAGCCGTATTGCCATTGGATAGGTTTAAACCACCGAATTGTGATGTCATGCACTCAATAGGTTTGAAACATTGTGCTTCCGGGTTGAAAGTTCGGGTCACCTCTCGGTCTAAATTCTCTCTTTCGATATTGTTTTCTGACTTTTCTGAGTAAAGTATTTTCACCGGTCCTTTTTCGCTCATGCGGTACGACACTTCGCCCGGATCTATCCAAATGCTCAGCTCTTGAGGAAGATTCTCTTGTATGTCATTCAGATCCATACCACTAGCTCTGGCGGCCGTATCGAAAACTGTCGGATCCAATGGTGGTGTACAACGAACACATCGATAAGCAGAACCTTTATATGGTTTTTCCGGATACCAGTGACCTTCGAATTTGATTTTCAATGCGTTTTCGAGCTCTTCCCCGAACTGATTAACCCGTCTTCGCGGCAATTTGTTGTACAAAAATGAAATGAGAAAGTTGAGAGCGACTTGAATTTCGACGTGCATTGCAATAACATCAACAGCGGAAAGTTCTACTTTATGAGCAAAAGCACCCAACTGTCAGTGCTCTTCAAGTTATGATTTTGTGTATTGGCTCGAAAGATAAGATGTACAGTATCTGAAATTGCATTTAAGTTATAATTAGATTATTTGCGTAATTTATACTTTCACTTAAATCTTTTATTAGTTTAATCCAATCAAATGTTAAATATTTTTGACAAGAATTCATATATTTATATGAAAATAATGTTAAATGTTTTCAAAATAATGTATATTATGAGAAGAATTTCCCAAAAAATGATAAATATTCCACATTAAAAAATTTTCAGATTATTTATAGATTCTGAGGAATGAAAGGTATTAATGGCTCCATTTTGCGTCATATCTGAACTTTTTGATGTTTCAAATTTAATAATCAGCAAAATTTTTAATGAGTTGTGTTTGAAATTATTCCTTAACTTATTTTATTCTTTGGTTACAAATAATTTTGAAAAATGTAGTCTTTATATTGATTTATTCAAAATATAAGATCACTATGAACTAGCATTAGATTGATATACATAAAACATTATTATTCCTTTCCAGCAATTTCCTAATGTAAAAAAGCAGTACACAGAATACTGTAGAAGCAAACAAAAGGAAAATAAGTATATAATAAGCAGAAAGTAAAAGAAAATGTGAAAATAGAGCAAATTTTGTGAGCGACTTGAAATTTAGATCAAAAAAGCGAGTGTTGATTCAAACTGGAAGCAGATTCTGTAATATGAAAGTATAGTGAAAAATCGATGACCCAGTTTCACAACTTCCATACACTTGTATGAGAGACTGCATAGAAC
>JAQGCH010001425.1:0-15754 GCA_034699485.1 Nanhermannia elegantula | reverse complement strand
CTTTTACTGCATAGAAAGCTATACTAAAGCTTGAAATGTAGTGCAGTATCAAATATGCCTTTGAGTGCGACCCAACACAAACATGGGCTCATTATTGATGTGTTCATCATTTCAAATGACGTCAAACTCTATCTCCACTCCATTCAGTACAATATACCCTATATTTTGGTGCTTTTCTCTGCTTTAGATTAGGTGATCGATAAAATTACAAAATAACAAAAATATGTTTAATTTTAAACAAATCACAAATTATGTGACACAGAAAATAAAACAACAAAAATAAATGAATCAAACGATTAATATTTTAAATCTAAAAAAGACTAAAAACCCAAAAAACAATTAAAATTAAATCATTATTTTAATTGTTTAGTATTTAATGAATTATTAATTCATTAAAATCACTTCCCTTTTGGTTTTGAGACGTAATTTATGGATGAGAAGCAACACAACTATTCTTTGCCCAAAAGTGTGAGCGCTTTCTATTCAGTCTTTAATATGGAGTCGAATACAGTCTAGTGTTTGAGTTTTAGACAAATGTTTATGTTATACAAGTCTTAAAAAAATTGATAGAAATTATACACAAATTCTCTTAATTTGTTTGTAATCAATGATCAAAGTTTTGATAATATAGTATTTTTTGCAATTATTGAATCAAATTATTACACATTATATACGAAAAGGTAATGATTTTAAACAATAATTTATTTGAATTGAAATTTGGTTTTAAGTAAAACATTAAAATATAGGTTATTATTGATGTCTCTCTTCATGTCATATATCACTTCATATTAACTATTATTTCAATCATTTCTATTCATTTCAATTCATTTAACAATTATTTTTTTTATTAAACATTTATTTTAATTCATTTTAGATTTTTTTCTAATAAAGCGAAGCGTTTTCTAAATTACGTCTTATTTCAGTTTAGTTTTAGTATTCATTTCAGACTTTAGGAAAAAATTCATTTTAAAAATACTTAAAAATTAAAAATTAAAAAATAATAACAATAAAAACAATAATAACATTGATTTTGATGGTGTTATGCATTGAACAGATGTCAAAACGAAAATGGGATGAATTGTATGAATCAAACGATAACTTAAGACCCGACTCAAGCAATTACAACAATGACATTAATCTCATGTCCAATGAATCAAATGATGTCAACTATGAGAATGAGATCAATGCCATCGATGAGAGCAATGGAGTCATTGATTCGAGTGAAGAGCAGAACAATAAAATGGCGCGAACTCTACAGTCGTCGTCGAGCGAGTGCTCCAACTCTGACGATGTGTGTCAGTCGGGACAGTCGGACCTCTTCGTCAGTTCAGATGAAAATAGATTTCAATGCGATTCTATTAATAACGAGATCAGTAGTTCCGGAGTTAGCAGTAGTGGTAATATTGAAATAATCGCATCCAATGATGACATCGATGACACCTGTTGTGAAGTAATAGTCGCCACTTCTGACCACTTCACTAATGATGAGAACAGTTGTGAAACCGATGATTGTTTTAATGATAACAAAGTGAGCTGTAGTTCAGAAACCATTGTTAACGGTTTGGCTTATTCTCAATTCGACGACAACGACAATGACCTCAACAGAAGCGAAGTTGAAGTGGAAGTACCTCTGGTTGACAGTGAAGTCTATGAACCACAACAGTCCCAATTAGTAGATGAAAGTCAACAATTATATGCCGAAGAAGTGGTTATAAGCAATAGTAATAACGATGAAATGAATGAACTTAATAGTAGTGGTATTTATGTGGATGAGAATGAGTGTCACATAAATGAAATTGAAGATCAAGAGAACTCCATTTTAGATGACTTTAATGTTGAAAATGTACCTCAAAGTGAAGAAGTGTTGCCGACAGACAACAATTGTGAAACAGCTGATGTTGAAAACGAGTGTTCGAGTCAGATATCTCTTCAAACTGTGGACTGTTTTCAACAAAATAAGCCTATAATAGAAAATGGAAGTGAAATTGTTGAACAAGTAAAGAATGGAACAGTTGAGTCATCGGACGACACCAGTAATTCAAGCAGTGGCGCAAGCATTTCGAGCAATGGTAGTGCTGACGCTCCCACTACTTCCTCCTCAATCACCGGTAATGCAAGCGTTGATTCATCAGAGGCTGACATTGAGCTCCAGTCACTGCTTAAGACTCCGGGAAAGCCCAGAAACAAGAAATCAGTGATTTTCGAAGGGGTGACGGTTTACTATTTCTCGCGCTCTCAAGGCTTCACATGTGTTCCGAGTCAGGGCGGATCCACTTTAGGTATGGATAAACAGCACTGTCATTACAAGAGTTTTACGCTTGAGGCGCACGCAGAAGAGCGAAAGCGCTCTCATAGAGAAATACTTATAAGACAGCGAAGATTTGCTAAAATGCATCAAAACGGTTACATAAATCCCGCGTCAACTTCAGAATCAGAGGACGAGTCTTACGATGAAATGAGTGATATTTCTGACTCTGAATTGGAAGCCGACAGTTGTTATTTTCTACAACCCGTACCCATTAGACAGCGCAGAGCTTTACTCAGAGCTTCGGGAGTCAGAAAAATAGAACCGCTCGAAAAGGAAGAGTGTCGTGACATAAGAGCTTCGCGAGAATTTTGTGGCTGTGAGTGTCGTGTCTATTGTGATCCCGAAACCTGTGCCTGCAGTCTGGCCGGCATTAAATGTCAAGTGGATAGGATTTCATTTCCGTGCGGATGCACTAGAGATGGCTGTGGAAACCTTACCGGAAGAATTGAATTCAACCCTTTAAGAGTTAGGACTCATTTCATTCATACTCTTATGCGAATCGAACTCGAAAAGAAACAGGTTTGCGATGTCTTTATATTGCGCTTTATATTCACTTTAGAGCATTACATGTAATGCATGTAATTATTTAAACATAATTGTAATCCAATTTTTTAATCAATTGATTAGACTCAAGACCAAGACCGACATCTGCATCAACTCCACTCTTCTGATAATTTTGTGAGTTCAAGCAGTTATGCCAATAATCATCACTTGTTGAGTAGCATTAGTTGTGCCAATAGTTCTATTAGTTCTCAAACCACTAATAGTTTTATGCCATCAATGACTCATTCGAATGCAGTTGGAAGGAGTGACACAATTAATATGAGTTCTGAGCCTTCAACTAATTCTAATTCATTAGACATTTATAATTCTCCATTTAGTCCGGACGACAGTTCATACTCAGAAAACTCTGACTATACCAGTGATGAGTATGAGTCCGATTGTATGAACGCTGAAGACCATTACAATAAGTATCCGCCGCATCAAACGCTTTCGTTGAGCTCATCATCCACTGCCTCATCAAGTGCTATCTCTTCCTCTTCAGCCTCATTACCACCATTTCCAACAATAAGCACTAATCCAGGAGTTAATGTCTCGAATATAAACTTAGTTAATAGTCATAACAATTCATTTTTGTCGTTCACACAAAACGGTCAATTCAATGCCAATCAATTATCAGGACATTCATCTGCAGCACAATCTTTTTCGTCTCCATATGTAATTCATCCTCAACTCTATAATTACTCTGAATTATATCAAAGGCATTATATATTGTCGAACGCGAGCACTTCTAACACTCAAAATTGTTTAGTAAATAGTAATTCTAATGCAATGAATGAAACACAACCAACAAATTGCATTATTTCTGTCAATAATTGTAATGAAGATGAACAGCAATACACAGATCTAAGTCTTAGTATCGCTTCGTCTTCAGCTGTAGAAAGCCTTAATGGTCTGCTCTCTGCTGCCAATAGTTCTAAAGATAATAGAGTAACTCCGGTTGCCGTTCCTCTCAGCAGTGCTTCTCTACCAGAAAGCCCTACAAATGAGGTCCTATTGGCCAAAGAGAATGCAGAATCACAAGAGTCCTCATCTTTCGTGTCTTCTGACTGCTCAGAGAATGACAACAATATGATTGAATCCAATGAACAACAATTATTGAAGAGCAATGATGTTGTGGGCGATAACTTTGGAGAAATCATTAAGAAGACTATTGTGGAGACTGTGAGCGCCTGACATTTTGGCTTAAGTTATGTTTAGGCCATTTCTCATATTTCTATGTCAACCGTCAAAATAGCAAATTTAGAGCCACTAAAGGGTGCTATAAGTTATACCTGTATTCAACTTTTGTTTATCTTTGTCTTGGATTAGATAATAAATGTGAGCTGAGCTGATTCAAGCCCAACATATACAGTACTGTATGCTATTAATCTATAATTAGGTTCATATTATTATTAATATAACTATTTTACTCGATATTACGTTTTAAATGTTATTCAATTATTTTAATCGCATTTTATGAGACATTGCATGTAATCTATGAATAATGCAAAAGAGCGCTTACTTTTACATATAGTAATAGTATTTACCCTTAACTTAACGATTAACTTAACCGTTTGATTAGGTGTTGGTTCCTCTCCTTGTTTAGTAAAATGATTTTCAATTTAAACTATTTTTGTTGAATCTTATCAGTTAAATAACGACACTTTGGTGTTAATGACTGTTTATGCGAACGCATTATTTTGGTGTAAATGCTGTCTCACCATTATTTAACACTAACAAATACATTAAAATTTTATTATAATATCCTATTATTACGTAAATCGTTCATAACTTGCATCATGTCATTGATGAAAAATACAAAGCATTATATATATAAAGTATACATCACTATTACATATATATAAATATACGTATATATAGATTTGTAAAGCAAAACATTCTTATTATAAATAATTATAATTATAATAGAGTCTAAACTTGTGCAGTGACCAAATTTGAGTTTTCTTTCTTTTATTCATTTAATTCTAGATTTTATTGAAAGAATGTATACATTATTGCAATCAATTTATGTAATGTATAATCATTATTAATATTAACTTTTGTGCATAAACTGTTCCAAATTCTATACTAATTAATAGTATTTCCTGTTTTTGCCATTCATTTGTATAATTTGTTCTTAAATTTCAATAAGACTAAGAAGTATTCAAATGGTTATCTAATTTTTCTAACTATAGAGTGAATCAATTCTAAGTTATTTATAATTCATTTCAACCAAAGCTTAAGAGTTGCTCTTTATTATAGATTTTACATTTATAAGCCATTCGTCAACTTTGAAACATAGGCTCAAATGCTATATATTTACTATTTTTAGAACATCTTTATTAAGAACAGAGCTGTTCCACTCTATGCACAAGACATGGTTTCAAACCCTAAAGCAGACAAAACATGTTTACTGTAAGGCCTCTTCTCTCAAACCGGACTCAAGTCAAGTCTCTATCTATCATATCATCTGTTTATTTATTTATTTATTTTATTCATTATATCTTTTTTTAAAGTGAGAAAATTATGTCAATTATTATCTCGAATATGGCATTAAAACTACCACTTTTAGTATAATTACATCCAAATGAAAGTAAAACTATTTCTTAATTATGTTATACTGTAGTGAAAGAGCTGTCTCTCAATCGCTTTCAATAGAGGCCTAACTCAACAATTACTGAATATATAACAAAAGTCTCACAAAAGTGACTCCCATTTGATTTGAAGTACAGAAAGATTGAATCAAAAAAGAGATAATTAACCAAAAATTGGTAAAATTGAAGTTTAAAAGCAGAAAAATGTAATTAATTAAAAGTAATGAATGGTTTTCGTCAATACTTGTTATCGATCCTCAACACTAACAGTACTGAAAGTATAGATGAGATGTAATGCCATCTATTGATAGGTTGTGTCGTTCTCTTTGTCTAACTCTATATAATGCATAAAATAAAATATTATATCAATAGTTGGTTCGCTTTTAAGCGCTTTAAATGGATAAAAATGCTGTGAATTCTCAATGGAGTCAAACATCCATTCGTTGACAGAAGACATACATTTGTATGATATCAACAAAAATAATGAAATAATTATTTGATTTATTAATTAAAACCTTATTTTAATAATGGATTACATTTGCGTTCAATAAATGGAAACAACACTTGAATCCCAAGAATTGATTGATTGCAGGTTTTATTCGTTCATTAATTTAATTTGGATTTAATTTAAATTTTAATAATATTTAAATTTAATTGAATATAATGTTATTATATTTGATATTTTGAATTGAGTTTTAAGTAAAGATTTGAGTCACAACTCGTATTCACAGCACTATTGATACGACTTTTTGCGGAGAAAAATGGCGTTCAGTTCGTTATTCGCATACTTTCTCATAATTATTGTTTCGCTATTGCTTTCAATCAATTCAAAGGCTATTTATTATTTGTTTAATTATTGTATTAATTGATCACAAATTCAAAGATTGTTTTGATTTTCTCTTTATTACGTAATAAAAAATTGTAAATTAATTAAAAATAGTATTAAAGGTTTTGGATGTGCTCTAAAGTGATAGCAGTGAAGAGTACTTAATATATAGACATATACTGTAGTATTCGCTGTATTGATAAGTAATACGAGTGTAAGACTCGCTCTCTATTTATGATTAAGTCTATCATAAGTTATATTAATAGCTATTTATAGCAGTATTTGTGTTGACTATTGGTATAAATGGTTAATATTTTTGAAATATTTAAAAATGTAAGTTAAGTTTCAATTATAATGTATTTGAATAGGAATGCAATCGACGCCAATATAGGACTCGACGACCATAACATTCGCAACAGTCATAACACTTGCGTCTCAGTCAAGAGCAAAACAATGACCAACAAAGTAGAGCTCAACCACTCTTTGGTCACACAAAATGGTGGTCTCAGTAATGAATCGTCGGATTTAACAACAAATGTGAGGAATATTTCCAATGGAAATGTTTATAATACTGATGACGAAGAAGTTGTCCACCATTTTGAGCAGTGCTCTAAATATAGTGTTCAACAGAATAGTAATAATAATAATAATAATTTAAATAAATTTATTGATTGTAATGATAATAATGATGTATATAATGATTGTGTTTCATCTGTCGATTCCGAGGCCGTTCTTATTACTGAAGAAATAGGACACGAATTAGTAATATCTGAAGTAATTTATGAAAATTCTAATGACGAAAATAATATGAGGACTAATGATATCAATGATAACAGTGTTTGTGGTGATGAAGAGAATTGTGATTCAGAAGTTGTGGCCAATAGTAATATGAGTGCGAACAGCATTAGTATGAGTGGTATGAGTAATGCCAGCAATCGATTTGTGCCCGCAATTGATTTCGACGGAGAAAATTCAAGTTTAAGTGAGAGTTCGTCACAACAATCATCTGTATCACAGCCAACGCCTATCAATTTGAGCAACAATACAGCCATGAGTGTAGTGCAGAGCTTCATAACCGCCGCCTCTATCAACACAGGCTCTCAACTCAGCGACAGTACAAACGCTTCCTCAATAAGTAAGAAAAAGTTTGGAAAGTTTAGAATATTATTAGGAAATAATGACCAAAATAAAGGATGTGATGACAGCATTAACATTGAAAACAGTGAACATAGTCTTAATTCAGAGGAGAGTTCAATCGATTCACGGTTTGATAGGTTAGGAGTGATTACTGAGACTCTAAGCGGAACACAGAGTGAGAGCAGTTTACATGACATAAGCGAGCACTGCGAGCACTCGCCGGCCTCTCCTAACGCATCTTCCAATACGCCTAACTCTAAGTCTAGCAAACAAGCGAAACGTCGAGGCAGACCTGCGGGCTCCACAAAGAAAGACAGAACTCCTATATTACCGCCACAGCTATTAATTGAGGACGAGTTGAATAGGAGACGCAGCAGTCGCTTGAAATCACTCGAAGAGCGTCGCGAACAGGAAAAGGCGACTGTTGCCAAACACAGAGATACTGATGATATAAGTGCTAACAATAACATTGTTATCAGTGATGCTATAGAACTGACGCAACCAACTGACGTTTCAAATAATATTAATATTAAGCAGAAAAAGAAAAAGTCTAAGAAAGATAAGACCAAAAAAGACAAGAACAAAGACAGTGACTCTAAAAAAGGTAAACGAAAAAAGAAACTGTTGACTGCTTTTGATGAAAGCAAACAGAATTCATCTGAGGAACAAAAACCTGAAAAGTGCAAAATGATTGAAACCTATAAAAATCTCTCAAACATAGAATGCTTTACACCTCCATTACCGCCATCACATTATGCCAACATCAAGTCTAATAATTTATCATTAACTCCACCTTCCAATAAAAGTGCAACAGATAGTGATGAGACCAGTCCTAGACCTGAAAAAGTCAAGTCCAGATGGAGGCGAAACAGCGAACTCGAGTCAGGCCATGGATTCAATTGTGATCATCAAAGACAAAGCGCACAAGCTGTTAATATTATTATTCCTAAAGAAACAGAACCTCCGCCACCATATGATGCCATCGATGAGAATCTTTACTTATTTGAAAGGTTTTAATTGTTTTTCTTTTTGTTTTATATCCAATTTTATGTTATAAATAAATATAAAATTAATTTTTAATCAACTTAAAGGAGAAAATCCAAGAGTAAAAAAGAAACGCGAAGAATGGTTTGCGATTGCATTTTAACTAAAGAAGAAAGAAATAGAGGTTTATTTGGTTGTGGGGATGACTGTCTCAATCGAATGCTTATGATTGAATGGTAAATAATTTTGAGTTCATTTGTTTGCTGTGTTGTTCACTATTTATTCAAATATTTGCATATATTTAGTGGTTCGAGATGTTCATTAGGAGACCACTGCGCTAATAAAAGGTTTCAAAAGGTAAAGATTCACATTATTATCAACAATTATAATAATTAAATTGAAATATTTGTCTGCAGAGACATGGTGCTAAAGTAGAGCCTTTCAAAACTGCTAAAAAAGGCTGGGGTTTGAGGGCTTTGGAGCCATTGCAAGCGTAAGCCATTCAAAATGTTTTATAGATCTTTATTTTACACAAATAATGGTTTATTTTTAGAAATGCATTTATTATGGAATATATCGGTGAAGTTGTAGACCCTCTTGAGTTCCACAATCGAGTTAAGAAATACTCAAAAGAGAAGCTACAGCACCACTATTTCATGGCACTCAAAAGTGATGAAATTATTGACGCAACAGTCAAAGGAAATATTACCAGATTTGTGAATCACAGCTGCGATCCTAATAGTGAAACTCAAAAAGTAACATATTTTTCATTTTTACTATAATTGTGATGCTTTACACAAAATTCGTATTACTTTCTCATATTCTACGCTTTAATTGCTTAAAAAACTAATTTTTTAATCCTATTTTAGTGGACAGTGAATGGAGACCTTCGTATAGGTTTCTTTACTCAGCGATTTGTTCAGGCGGGAGAGGAAATCACTTTTGACTATCAGTTTCAACGCTACGGGTACTTAATTAGAGATAAGCATTTAAAAACTTTTCTCTATTAACTTTTAATTACAGAAAAGAGGCTCAAAAATGTTTTTGTGAGTCATCCAACTGTAGGGGATATATTGGTGCCACTGAAACGGTTGATATCTTCACAGATGGTTCGAAAATTACACCCAAACAAAAACTAAAAACTGCTGAAATCGATGAAAAACTTAAAGAAGACGAAATTCTTGAAGATCTTGCTGTAAGTGATAATATATTTTCGTATAAATTATTTAAAAAAATGAATCACTGTTTGAAAGCGAAAGCAGCCCTTTGTCTGAATTTAGTCCTTAAAATCAAATGTTTTTTTACAGCTCTGTCTCCATTACTTATATAATCGAATATTGGATTTTATTATCAATTTGGATATCATTTCGCTAAATATAGTACAGAACAAACGACACGCTTTGACTTTCTGTTATTTCAACAGTCATTATATGAATCCTATGAAGTCATGATTATATATATTTTATTAATATTGGAGACATAAAGGGCTGCTTTATTGCTATTTATGCGATATATTGAGTGATTCCTTATCGGGTTCACGAAAATAATATAACTATTTATTACAGCTCGAAGAAGAGATCGCCAAACTATCAGAAGGCGGAGGACTCCGAAGTCGTCAACAAGTGTTAATGTTGGCCAGACTTATGGTTCGGGCAGAAGATAATGCTTCGCGTCACAAACTGATCAGTATTATTAAGGGAACAATAGAGATCGCTTACCTCAGGCTTCTTCTTGATTATCATGGCTTACAATTGATCTGGAGCTGGATGGTTGAGGTCGAGGATATCCATCTCAAGGCTGAGATACTTGAAGTGCTCGAAATACTGCCCATTCCTAACAAAACTATGTTGACTGACAGCAAAGTTTTTGGTGTTGTTGAGCGTTGGTCTCAACAAACTCACGAAGAAAGTGTTACCACAGCTGACAATTGTAACAGCACTGCATCTACTAATGAGTCAAATCAAGATATTATTGCAGTCATTGCTCCGGAAACTGTAGATAAATCAGATCTGAAACGAGAGCCTCTGACTGGTAATGATGTTTGTGATAATAACGAAGCAATAACTCCTATAACTCCTGTCAGAGTTAAGGTCGAACTGATTGAGGATAAAAAACAGGAGGAATCAAAAGATGACACTATTAAAGATCCAGTGAATGATTCTTTGGCCGAATCGAGTTCAATGACTGTTGTGGAGGAATCGGCGCCTTCTGAAGAGACCCCAAAAGATTCGAATCAAACCAATTCAGAAATAATTCAAGAAAATAGCGAAAGTTCTAATACTTCTACTGTTCAGACGTCTAATAAATCTAGTCCTCGATTAGAACTTAAAAGTTCTTCAATTTCAATGTTAATTAAACCGCGTTCTGTTGCAAACGCACCAAAATCAGAAGCACCGCCAACTCCATTGATTAAGCCTAAGCCAAATATCGCTGCAATGGCTCTAAAACTTTTAGTCAATTGGAAAGAATTAAAAGAAGTTTTTCGGATACCTCGACTCGAAAGACAGAAACGACATGAAGACGAGAAAGAGGCAGACAGAAGAACTAAAGAAGTAGAAGAAAGACGTGCCAGAGGTCTACCCGTCTCTTTTGATAGAAGAGGTGTTGATGACAGAGACTATACAATAGCAGGTATTCTCGGCATTAAGAGAAAAGGTCTCAAAAGAGCCAATGATTCAAGAGATTCACCAAACAAAAAGAATTTAATGACTTCATTGCAATCGAGTAATCAATTATCGGCCTCTAATTCATCGGTTAAAGTGAGCCGAGAAGAGCACAGAAAAATGTTTGAGAGGGAAGTGGCGCAGAAGGACTATCAGGAGGCGCTCAAGAGATATCACCAGGAGTTGTCTTATTATAATGCTGTTTATGGTCCACAATTTCAGGCACAACAAATGTATTCTCAAGACTCTCGAGTGCGGGAACAGTACGCGAACTCTTATAATACTTATGAACAATACTATCAAACAGATCAAAGCTATTTACAGCCTTCAGTCCCTTCAGTATCCTATTCAGTGCAACCGGAGGTGGGCGTTGAGTACATGCCTATCGAAAGCGAACAAATTTGTGATTATCAACAGGAAAATACTGATTCTGACGACAATATGATATTCTCGTTAGACTCGGGCCCTGTCGTAATACCTTTAGCCAACTTTGAGTTGGAACAAACATCTGATTTCGAGTCCTCTCTAGCTATTGATAATGTGCCCAATGATATGATAGTCTATAGCGATAATGTAGAACAAGTCGCTCAAAACAATTCATTCTTCGACGCAATATATCCGCCTCCGGGTGTTTATTATGAGAAACCCGACGGAACAAATCATTTCACTCCAGTCCCGACTGATAAGAATGGAATTTCTGTTAATATATCAGTTTTTGATAATGTAATAATTCCTTATTCATCAACATTTACTAAAACATTAGCCGACACTAAATTGCCAAACAATTGGAGGCATAGCAAAGACAAATATGGAAATATTTATTATTACAATAAGATCAGTCGCAAATCTCAATGGATTCCACCCGAAGAAGAAAAACGATTTTCTCCGTTAATAGAAGTTCCTATCGTTCCCATTGTTCCCATTTGTGTAGATATTGACCAAAAACTCAGTGACAACGAGGACTCGACTTCATGTGCAGAACTTCCTCTCTTAACTCCTTCCAAACACGATGAAAGCGATGAACCCATGGATTCAGGTCTCGATTCTGTTCCACCGGATAGTATGAGTACTGTTACAGAACAAGAAAATGCAACCAATTCCGCACACAGTTCTCCAACTTTACTGCAATCCATCATTGCTTTAGAAGCAGACCCAAGAAAAAGAAAGCAGTTGTTGAACTCAGTGATACCTTCGACCACAACTGCAGCCGCAGACACATCTACTTCACTGCCTCGCAAGAAACCGTGCTCTACGAGAAAAATTCAAGAATACTTTCGAACTAAAATGTCTCAATATGTTGTTCATTGTCTGAACCCTTATAGAAAGCCTGACTGCAAACAGGGAAGGATTCTCAACACAGAGGACTTTAAATACTTAGCGCGCAAAGTAAGCAATCATTTGAAGGTTTTTTCATTAGATATAATCAAATATATGTTAATGTTATCATTTGGTTTACAGTTAACGCATACTATTATGGGAAAAGAAATAAAACAATGCAAATCATTGGATGACTTGTCCTGTAACGAAGCGGTTAAGCATAAAACCAAGGATTATGTCAGGAAATATATGGCAAGATTTGGCGCTTTCTATAAAACTGAAAACAATGATAAATTGATTTCACCCAAAGAAATAGCACTCAATGATAATAACGATTAACACAATAATTTGCTGTCGAGAGAAAATTTCCTCTTATTTTCATTCTAAAGACTTGTAAATAACATGAAATCATTATGAGATCCAATTTGTATAAGTTATTATGTAAAGTATAAAATCATTTGGCGATCGTCTTACATAACATTCACACTTAAAGTTACATTTTTTTATAAAGACCAGTATATGTTGTAATATTATTTACATTAATTGTATTTAAGTTTAAGTAATTTAAAGTTAGATTTTAATTCATTTTTGGAGTTTAAAAATAAATTAAAACAAGTTTTTGGAATAAAAGTAAATTATTTAACTTTTAAAAGCATTTATTATTTGTCTTCAAAACATTTAAAGTATAATACGAGCGGTCCGTATAATTCAAATCCATCAGCAGTTGGACATTGGATTGAAGTGACTAAAGTCGTAGTTTTTATAGTTTTACTGTATAAGTCATTTATCACACTTACAAAGATATATACTTCACAGTAATGAGTGGACATAAAACGTCTATTATATACAACTAGTGCCCACACATCTACACTGCTATTAACCCTGCTACACGGTAAGGGCAGAGTAAGGGTTGCTTCTTTTTTTATTAAGTCAGGATAAAATGTTTCAATTTTTTAAAACATATCTATAAATTTAATCTAAAGTGAGATTAATGTAAATTTAAAGAGGAATAAACTTTTTTTGACAAACAAATATCACCAAACGATATGGGACTCAAAACAAAACTGATATAACTATATTTAACTATATATTCAATTACAACTAAGTCTTGATCTTGAGTTTCAATAAATGTTATTCAAAATATAAATTATAATTCATTTATCTTTCTATACAAACAAAACACTTTTCAAATTCGAGCGAATAATTAAATCATTCAATTATTTCGATTTACTCACAAAACACTGTTTTTAGACTTATTTCACTTACATTTGAATTAGAATTTATTTCACTTTACAAATGACATGAAAAGTATTTTATTTTTCTTAAATTAAACGTAAATTAAATATTTTTAAAAATATTACTCGAATAACAGGTTTATATCAGTTAACGAATTAAAATGTCAGATAAGTTCATAAATTAATAGAATTTCTCTGAAATTAAAGAATATTGTAATGCATGTCAACTATTTGTAACTCAATTTGTTTAAAAGTCTTATCTGAAAATCTAAACTCATTGCAAAACTTTAAAAAACTTTCAACTCATGAACTTAACTGACTTGAAAAGTGATTTTTACTAATCTATAAATTATTGTTATAAAAAAAATTGAGGCATAGAATGGCACACATTATCACTTGTATAGAATGGTTAGAACAGCATCTAATAGAACTCAATTCTGGACATTTTCTAGATATAAAAAATTAATCGGTACTAAAGGACTTTTTTTACAAAAATAAATGCTAAGCGTAAACGTGAACATTGCTTATAATTGTTTTATTATAAATATGATTAATGTTTATTTATATAAATGATAAGAAAATTGATTACATAACTTGTTATGAATAAAACACCGAATGTAATAAAATTACAAACATTAATGTTTAATGATTTTGAGAATAAATTATAATTGAAATTATGAAATGTTTGAAAAATTGAAATTTTAAAAATAAAAACCTGACCTTAAGTTTGAAATTCATATAATTCTAAATGTAAAGCATAGAAAAATGTTTTAAAGTTTTTAAAAAATGTTATTTTAAACAAATAATTTTCTCAAAAAGACTAACTATATCTCGGAATACAGTTATCTTTTATGCTTTTTAGATGTGTTGATAACTTATTATTAATATACTTTTGAATCAAACAATAATTTATTTATTAAGTTATGAAAATAATGACAGTTTGAGCTTTATATTAAAGTCGAATAACCTTAAACTTATAACTTATAATAATATTTATATAAACTCTAATTTATTATGAATTGTAATTTTAAGCGTTTTATACAGAGTAGACATTAAATTCATTTCTATCTAATAGTATTGTATTATATAAGTTATTATCGTTAATATTAATCAGATATTAATGATCTATAAAAATCTCAACTTATTCTAATACAGTTAGACTCCAATTATAGCTTAATCTAAATTAATATAAAAAATCAAAATTTAAGTTCAAACAAATGTTTAATTGTTTAGATATTAGATATAATTTATTATATTTGAAGAACTTATGACTTATGAAAAGTTATGTGATATTTAAATATAAACCAACGTATGCTAAACAACCCGTTCGAAAACTGGTTCATCAATAGTTTCCATAATGGTCTTCGACCGCTTGAGACCTGTTCCCGTACCACGGATTCTTTGGTACCACCGGTTTGGTTTGGTTTGGTTGGGATTTTAGGGCTTCAGTTCGGTTTCTCAAAATTGTAACTATAGTTAGGTTTGTTCGCAAAAGTAAGAACTGTTGCAAACTAGTGAAGGAAAAGTTAGGAAATTTCAAACCCATACCCACCCAAACCCAACGAGTTTTCAAAAAATCAAACCCATTCCCAACAAAAACCCAAACCCATACCCAAGATTTACCAAACCCATGAATAAGATATTATCAGTAATTTTGTCTCATAAATATTTTAATTCCTTATCAATACGATATTTTTTTAATACAGAAAACTATTTAAAATAAAGCACTGCATCATTGAATGAGACATATGATTTATAAAAATATTAAAATAATGTAAATTTTACATTTAAAGTTCATTTTTAAGTTATTTTCGGATTAACCATAAATTAGGAAAAGTTAGGCAATTTCAAACCCATACCCACCCAAACCCAAAGAATTTTCAAAAAACTATACCCAAACCCATACCCAAGAATCTTGGGTTTAGGTTTCATCTTTCCTTCACTATTGCAAACTTTGATTCAACTTTTTTTGGAAATTCACTCATTGGAGAAAACGTGTATTTATAATATTATCAAAAACACTGAAACATTTTCCACACTATTTCATAATAATTGACATTCTCTTGTGCTCTACACTTACAGTACTTACACTGTAAGAGTGAATACTATTGTATTGAATAGTATTGAGTTTACCTCTAATTTGCATT
>JAQGCH010001424.1:0-15760 GCA_034699485.1 Nanhermannia elegantula | reverse complement strand
GTTATACAGTATTATCGGTATAATTACCAGAAACCTTTCGACCCGTTTCCTCCACGAGCGAAAGCCACTCAACCAAACCTCTCGTAGTAATTGTTGGTCATAATTAATACGAACACCTGTGCAGTTGGATAACACGTGCAGTTAAAGGGCGAAACAATGTGTGTACAGCAGTATTGCATACCTTCGTGAGTCACTTGAAAACTGAATGCGACCGCAGAATGCGCTTCAGCCATAATGTCAACAATGGGTTTGTTGTACGAGACAAATAATCACTACAATCACTACAATTGTTGACAATATTTTCCTCAAAAAACTGGTTTTAAAATGAGAGCAACTCTTAAAAGAACGCATTAACAAACTCTTTAATTCAATAAATTATTATTAATAACAAAAATAAATATTTATTTAAAGGCAGTGTTGGTTGACCTTCAAATAGGGATTTCCCACTTATTTATAGACAACTTATCTCTCAATTGACGCAAAACTCAAAACTCGTGACAATAATGAAAAAATTGTCTCAAATCTCGAGACTTTACAGACTTTACATGACTTTACATGTGTCGAAGCATTTAAAGGGAAAAAAATTGTTTTCAATTAATTCATAGTTTTTGCGTATTTTTTACACAATTTTCAATACATTTAATTAATAAATACTATTGTTATTGTTATGTCACGTGTTTTGCTCTTTAATTACCATATTTTTAAAACAAAATTATAATTAAATTGAACTCAAATTTAAAGCAATTAATGATTTGTTTGAAATTCAGGACAAAAATCAAAAATAATTTCTTTTATTAATAATCAATAGATTTCTCACCGATTTATTAAATATTATTATTATTATTAAAAATAATTTTCACAACAATTAAATGCATAAAAATAGTAACAAAAGAAAACTAAATTATAATAATAATAATTAATATTTAATAATTGACTAAAACATTGACTAATATTTGACTGAATGTTGTGATGAGTTGTGACACACTTTTCACTGACGTCACAAATGAACTGCCTTTTAGTGCAATTCTATCACCAACTCTGGTACGAGGCCAGTGATCCGATGGTACACAAAACAAAATACCACATAAAACATTCAAAAAGTCTGTTATATTTTTTTGTGTAAAGTATTGTGTGATTAAAAGTAAACTCTAATTATTTAACTGACGAAAAAGCATTCTTACAATTGATTAAAACTTGAAAGTATTTACAGACAATTCACAGACATAACTAATTTAGAAAAATTAAAAATATTTGTTAAAGTTTATATTAAATTGAAAAAATAATTAATTTTTTAAATGATAGCATTGATTAATTTCTCATTAAAAGTCTTGTGGTACACAATAGTCTTCTGCGAGAACATAAGTAGCACCTGAATTAAAAAAGCCTGAGAAACAGTTAAATGGGTTTATGCAGTATTTTAAATAGATTGCAATACGATAAGCAGTTTTAGAAAACCATAATTCAAAGGTTGGCCGCATTTCTAAAGTGCTCTTTTTCTTATAATATTTTTTGATGCGATTTAATCGCAAATTAATCACAAAACACCCCTTTTATAAAACACAAGAATCATCCTTTAATTACGTTAAGCTGAAAATGGACTTTCTCTACCCCTGTTTTAATGTTACTTTTTGTTGTTCTTTTGGGTCTCCAAATCCCCATAACCTGCACAAAAATGAAATAGTAATGAAAAGACTAAAAAAGTTATTGTGGGAAATAAATAATTTTTGAGATATTTGATCCCAGTTTATGGTTGGGGTTAAGAGACATAAGAAAAATGGGAAATTATGTCATTTTTAAAATAACAACAGACCTAAACTTAAATGCCTATAACTACTTGCATGTATTCCACATAAAGTTGAATTACAGATTCAAAATCACCGAAAACCAATGCACACATGACCGCTAAGTGGACCAAACCCTTATTTTAAACATATTATATGTATACACTTAAAAGTCGAATATTACGAAATTACATAATATATTATGTATAATAAAGTATTTCATATTCGGTGTTTTCGACCGAATACATAATATCATTACATAATATATACGATTTGTTGTTACGAGAGTTGAAAAATATAAATTATAATTATGAAACACATAACACTCAATTATGTTTTGAAGTAGGTTCGCATGTCTTAACCCTCCCTAGAAGTATGTTACACCTATTGAATTCTGTACCCCTCCCCATCTTAAATTAAACGTAATTAATTTGTTTAATTTTTGGTTAAAAAAATATTTATTGAAATAATTTCCACTATTTATAGTTAATTATAAGGAAAAAATGTTTGAGTAAATAAAATGATTTCTTAATAACAGTGCAATGTATTGTATTATTGAAATCTAAACTTAAAAGTTATCATAAGATAAGACGGAAACAAAAGTTCAGTTCAAAGTCTAAAAGTTAAAATTGTGAAAAAACTTGTAATCAATGATAAAAAGGATTAAAGTCTACTGTATACGGCTGTATATGTGTAAAAAATAATTGAATTGAATGTCAAGTTTGTTAAAGTCTTAATAGAAATCATTTTTTAATAAATTCGATAAATATTTCACTTTCATTACTTATTAGATAATGTTTTTACACACAAAAAGACACTGCAATGCGTGCGCTAAAAAACATAAAACTAACGCACTCTTCCGGTACTTTAAAAGTTGCTAATACCTAAATTATTTAATAATTGATCAAAATTGTCTCAATGTCTCCCTTATATGCTAATTAACATAATTAGGTGCAACGTTTTCGAGCCTAAATTACATTTTAAAAATTTTGGTATTTTACAGGAAGAATGTACTTATAAGGAAATAACAGATTGAGATTGTAGGTAAAGTCACATCAAATACAGTAAAAAAGCCAAAAAAACATTTATCCAATTCCGGGAATAAATGTGTTACCATATAAGTAAAAATAAGTTTAAATATTACGTGATTTGACCTGAAGTAGTCAGGTTCGGCTCAAAGATGTAAATGAGGTATGACATTACTCCGCTCAAATCCAATGTATAACACTTGTGGGTGAGGTGTTAATCAGTATACCCAGTATCCGGTATTCACCCATTATGTTCGAAATTATTTTTGGTGTCGATCCCTCTGGAATCGGCCATTTTTGTGATTTTATTTGATTTTTTACTTATAATCCTCATCTGTTATTCCCTTACGTACAGTACATTCTCTCTATATTTAAAGTTTAAAATACGAAAATGTCTCTCTTTATTATAAAATCATTTTTACACTACAGTAAATTCGGTCAATAATTAAACAAATATAAAGTTTTGTTTATTTATCTTCTTCGTCGTCATGTCTGTCCACAATCTTTTCTAACGGTCTACTTATAAGAGAAATGATTGCAGTTGTGATTGTAATCACAGAAAATCCGAGCCAAAGACCTCCCAATCCTCCGAAATCGCAAATCAACTGAATGAAAGAGATTGACGGTGAATGTCTGTAAACCCGATCCCGAACCGGTTTTCGACTGATTTGAATTCCGGTCAAATTTGCGAATCCATAGAATGGAATGTCCACAAACTTCTCAAAATCATACTTTTCAGTGACACAATCTTTACGACAGTCTTTTGCACATTCAAGTCTATGGTTTGTAAACTGGCACTTGTTGATTTTACGACAAAACTTATCTTCCTCTGTTAACACACTTCTTCTATACAACAATCCACTTCTGGGCAAACAATGACATTGTTGACGATATTTATTCATAACACACTTTGTGAAACAGTCGTCAAACGATTGTTGAGATTCATTGCTTCCTATCATATAAAAAAATATATAATTTTTTTTGAAAATATAATTTTTTAATTGTAAACCTTTTTTATATTTAAAGCAATCAGTTTGATACGGTTTTTCCAACATATGTGAGACAGTCTTTGAGAACTGAATGTCATAGAAACGCGACCATTGATACAGAGAAAGTGAGGGATAGTATTGCGGAACCGGAATCATATCCGAGGGGTGCACAGAAACGCGAGCTCTTAAGTCAGTTTCGAAGGGATGAGAAGTACGCGACTCATTCAATGTGTAACTCATATAAACAACTTTATTAGTTCTCTGTTCATAATTGGATTGCGAGACAAATATAGAAGTTGTGAACAATTGACTCGAGTTTTCATTCAATTCATTATCAAATTGTAGAAAATAAGTAAAACACCGAAAATCTCCGTTAATTGACTCGATCGGTGGCACCACATCTTCACAATTGTTAAGTTTAAAGCCATTCTTTACCGCAGGTTTAGAGTCAAGAATACAGTCATCGTGTTGTCCATGTGTCCAATTGTCCAACAATTCAATTACTGAAGAGTTAGTCAACAGTTTTTCTTCGAAAAATTTGTGCAAAAGTTTACCTTAAAATTGAATGAAATATTTTAATAGAGTATAAGTTGACATATGTTTAACTTATTATTCATTTTTTAACACTTAATATTCTCATAAAATTCACTTATGTTCAGAGAAATGTTTCATTTTTGTTAATTGTTTTAATAAGTTTGTCAAATATTGTAATATAACTTAAAAGTCACTTTCTCTATCATTTTCATAACGAAGAACCTGTTAGAGTAGAGTAGAGATTGTCAAAAAATGATTATGTCATATAGTGTACAGTTGGAGTCACATAAAACTCAGACATTCAAATATATACTTTCATGTATAACAGTATATATTTTATTATTATAAGAGCTGTACAATTAGAACATAAAACTCAATGAATCATAAGATAAAAGTTTCATTTTTTTTAAACTAAAAGTTCGTTACTTATCACTGTTTATTAATTTATCGACTAAGTAAAGATATTTCCTTTGTCTTTTTTAACTTATTACCTGTAATAGTGAACTTTCTAACACAGATTTTTCCAAAAAAATGATCATAAAGTCATAAATCAAGAAAATCATAAATATGTACAGTCTGCTAATGATAAAAGCTTTACACTAAAGTATATATCTTAATAAAGTCATTGTTTTATGATTAGAACAACTGTACTGTACTGTACTTTACTGGTCAACTGGTTTACTGATAAATTATTTACTGAAATTTTATTAAAACTGTTATACAGTATAATTTACTATTAAATCACAATTAGAACGTAAAAATAGTATTTTATCAACATTTTGAGGATCAAGTGTTGAACTTTATGTTAAATTTGAATAATTGAAATCGCGTACATTTGAAAAATTTGCTATGGGCATTGAGAAAAGTTCGTCTATTTTGAGATTCTTTATAAGTAGCGAATAGCGTAAGCTAGCTTTGAGCTGAGCTGAGCTGAGCTTGAAGCTTAATTTTGACGGCCTTTCAGCTTATAAGCTCGAGCTTCAAGCTCAGGCTATGAGATAGCAGCGCAGCTCAAAGATTCTGAGCTGAGCTTAAGGAAGCTCAAGATTTCGGACCAATGCTATTCTCTATTTATGTTAATGTAAAGTCTTTTGTTATTAGATTAGATGAATAATTGGCAGATTTGAATCCTGTAAACAACATTTAAATGATTATTAGCGAGTCTGTAGTTCTTTAGATTGAGTCATGTTTAACAGCTTCTTAGAGTAAAGTCACTTTTTGTATACGCCTTATCCTTAGATGTGTTGAATAATTTTAATTTTTTTAAAACTCAAATCAAGTAATGGACAACACATTTCAGGGTAAGGCGTATATAAGCATTCAATTTCTGCAAACATTTAAAAAATACATAATAGGGAAAGTTTAACTCCCACAGGTTCTTGGGTATTGCAGCCAATGGCTATTTAAATAAATTCTGTTTCATATTTGTTAAAATGTTTCATTTCATAGTAAACAAGAAATGGACACAAATGTGAAAATATAGTTTCACTGCATTTGTTCAATTTTAATTGCGTGTAACTTTTATTTATTAATAAATATACAAATATATATATTTAAATTATATATATTCAAAATAAATGATTAAAAACTAAACGGGTATTCTATTTGTTACGCAAAGCACATAAACAATGAAAATCTATTTTAATGTAAACGAAACTTTCTATTACCTATATATATATATATATATATATTGTAATAGGTAATATACAATAATAGAAAGTTTCGTTTACATTAAAATAGATTTTAATTGTTTATGTGCTTTGCGTAACAAATAGAATACCCGTTTAGATTTTTATCATTTATTTTGAATATAATTTTATTCTTTCGCTTTAATTTAATATATAATTAGTTTATTAATAAAAGTTACAGGTCATGAAAATCCTACAAACTTAGTGAAACAAATACAGTATATGCAACAAACTGTGAATTTAATGCTAAAAGTTTGCATTTAAACTTTAATAAATCACTTAATAAAAAAATTGCACAATAATTACCTCTAAGTCGGTATTTATTGAACTTTGCACTTTCGGCTTTAGTCCAAAAGTTGGCATCATTTCTGGTTTTACTTTGATTGCTTATGCTGTTCACAGCTTCCAAATAATCAGGAAACTGTTGCATAAGTTTGTAGTACGGAATCACATCTGGAAGACAAACAGTGACTCCCGGATATTCAAACTTATAATCTTTGGGATCTTCGTGTGAAAAACTAACAGTTGTTTTGTATTCCAAATATCCTCTCAACGCTATATTGAAATGATAACAAAAGCCAATAATACTGATCACAAATATCACGAACAGATGCGGACGCGTTTTAATCACTCTTCTCAATCTTTTCTTAAAAGTACTCCTTTTTTTAGTAGTCGTTTGCTCTTCATTTAAATGTCCATTTGCTATGTCCTTCATTTCATTTTTTTCATGTTTTTCAGTCCTGCAAATTGTTCAAATTTGATTTAACTGCTCATTTGTTTCAAATAAAGATAAAAATTTCTTACATTTTTTTGGTTCTTCAATTAATTTTCAACAATAATAAGTGCATTACTTTAAGGTCCT
Source organism: Nanhermannia elegantula (assembly GCA_034699485.1). Taxonomy (NCBI): domain Eukaryota; kingdom Metazoa; phylum Arthropoda; class Arachnida; order Sarcoptiformes; family Nanhermanniidae; genus Nanhermannia; species Nanhermannia elegantula. The sequence continues at coordinate 8,878 of JAQGCH010001424.1, read as the reverse complement.
TTATTTTTGCGTATGTCTTAAAATGTTTCTAAATTTAAAAAATTTCTCTTTGATTACGTCAATAATTATACTGTATTTTCCAGAGAAAATTTGTATTCAATGGCAATAAAAGATGCGCTAAAATGCTTTTCACTGAACCTGTAATCAAAACCTAAAACCTGTTTCCAATTTAACTATTGCTTTGATCACGTGAATGCCGTAGTGAATGCCGTACTAAATAAGTTTCACTTTAAACAGCATTTTAAGGACTTTCACTGCACGTCAAGAATGTTAAATTGTCTCTAAAAAAGTTTTGTGAAAAACAAACGCTTTGAATGCCTGCACAGTACATGATTGAGCATGGTGAATGGTGATTATATACAAAGATTGATTGCAAAAATAATCACTGGTAATAAAATGATTTTTAACTCGTTGGTGCAATTTAAATATAATTATTATTTTTATTTTAATCCTTGAGAAGAAACAGATTCTCTTGCAATTAAACTATCATTCAAATGACAACTATTTATTTATAAACGGCTTATTAATTCATAAGATGAATGTTTTTAGAGATATATTTTATGAAAAAGTAACCGAATGCTTAACACAATGAAAATATTTTGACATATGTTTAAATAGTTTAAGATCAATATAAAGAAAAAATATTATTTGTAAAAAAATGAAGCATCAATTCATTTAATGATTTTAGGCTAAAAGTGATTAATATTTTTGTTTTAAAAAAGAATTTTAATTTCTCATTAATCATTCTCAGAATAAAAGGCTTTTTATTTGAACCCATTTTCCTTAATTTAACTCAATTTTTCTCAAAATATAATTAATTGCTTGAGGAAAGTGTTAATTATTTTGAGAGAAAAATAAATTGAAAAATTGAATGGTTTTGATGGTTTTGATGGTTTTTGGAGCTTATTATTAATGGCATTGAAATAATCTCACTGTCAAGGACTCGCCAAAAGCTATTGCACAAGGATAACTAAGGATGACTATTATAGCGGTTCCTCTTTTTCTGTTGAGCATAAAAATATTCATAATCTTTATCATTAATCTTAAACAAGATTTTTATTAACAGGAGGTTAGTGTTGAAAAAATTGTTTCAAATTTGTTTACATTGAGATTTCAATCACTTCATGAAATCGAAAACTTAAAAATAAATTAATGGTATATTTAACTAATTTGTTAACTTTGATAGATTTAAGGCTAAGTTCAACTTGTTATTGTACATTAGATAAATTATACATTCAGTTCTCACACACAAAATGATATATTTTTCAATTTCAATTGGACGGGATTCGTATTAATACTTTTTAAAGAGTATTTTATATATATAGTGATAAATTGATAGATTAAACTGCAGTCCTGGCGCTCCATATAATTAATATTAAAAATATCTCTTTATAGTGAACCTCATTATAGGGAATCTTCGTTAGTGCGAATCAGAGATGGGGAAGGTATGAAGTCCAGGGGATACTATTTTTAAAAAATTTTTTGCCTTGATCCCCCCTTTGAGTTTTTTCAAGAATTTTTGAAAATTTTACCTTTGTCCCCCCTACCATGGTAAAAATCCAAAAATCCATGGGGGTCTACAAATCAAAGATGGGACCAAGGTAATATTTCGGACCTTGGGGGAGTACACCCTATACCACACACCCCTTCTCCATCTCTGGTGCGAATGCATTACCCCATGCATTGCATAATAACATAGTATAACAGGTATATCATTTCATAGAACTAATAGAGTGAAGACAACAAAAGTGAGAAAATATGCGTTTAACGAATAAGAAACTGAATAAAAATATTTAATTATGTGTAGTTATTATATTGTAAAATATACGAACAAATTGTCCAATCCCAAGGAGTCTTGTAAATATTTCTTATTGACAAAATAAACACTTTTACCAATAACATAACATTTTCCTCAGCCAAGTCCCTAATGAGAGGAGATCTCACTAAAGCCTATATTGAAAACCAGTGAGATTTTTACAGGGATAACCCTGTGTTGTCGTAGGCAGATGATACGGGCCTAGGGATTGCTCGAAAACAATGAATAGGTCACTGGTCACTCTTTCTTCAATAAGTATAAAGTATTTCTTCAATTTATAATCAATTAATTAATCATTTTTTAAAACCAGATTTTAATGAATAAAAATTAATATTAATTTGTTTTAGAATTTAATTGAAATGAGACTTTTATTTTAAAAAATGAATCCATTTATTGCCATTTAAGTTAAGACATAAAATACACATTAATATTAAAATTGCAATTATTATTTAGCCTTATAGTCTGGCCGCGCATTCTTTGCCTTATCGATGTCTTGTTCAGTGAGGAATTGTGCGTTTGGATCACCGATTCTTTCGTTCAAATAGTAAAATTCTGGTGAAGATTCACACGGTATAGCGTCGTCTGCATGGTTGCATGCCAGTTTAGATTGATCAAACATTTGATTCAGACCACATGCCATTGTGCTTTGCATTATAGTTGCTTTACGTCCCGCAGGCTTTTGTGTGTGACAATTGTGATACAGTTTACAACTATTTCAGGTAAAATAAAATTTTTAACGTTGAATTCAATTTACAAATAATTGATTGTGTGTTTCTATAATTAATTACTACATGCATTTATAATGTGTTTCATAAATCCCGTAATATTTGTATTCAAGACAAATGTTTTCGGATATAAAAAGAGAATATATTTAAGAGAAAATGTTTGAATAACCGAAATAGTATTCAATTTAATAAATACTTCACGATCTGTCAAAACAAGACTTAATCTTTTAAAAAAAAGTTTCGTTCAATGAATTTATTGTTTGGCATAACCTCAATCAAACATGTCTTATAAATCATTTTTTAAAAACTGAAATTAACATTTTTCATGAAAATAATTACTAGTAATTGATGTTATCTTACGAAATCAAGAAGCAAAAATATTGCTTTGATCTTCTAATAAGGCAATTGAGCTGTCATAATATTACAGCTAAATAGCAATCATTGTTTACTTTTTTTGCAAAAAAGTTTCTAAAATTAAAAATTTTTAAGGAAAAACTCTATTTCTATAAATTTTTTAAATTATTATAAAATTTGATTAAAAAGAGATTTATTGCTGAAAAAATAGTTTTATACTTTGCCCTTTCAATTGAGACTTTGATTTTAGTTCATAAAGCAAATAATAAAACATTGCAAATTAAAATAATAGTATGAAAGTTCATTTATTTGCATTTCAAAAAATATATATAAATCCATTATCTAAAGTCTTATATATGTAATGAACTGACACAATGTATTTTTAAATTAGAAATAAATTCATTGAAAGACAATTTCTTTTTATAAAATAAATGAAACAAAAGTTTTTACCCGTTGTCCACATCTGCAAAATATCCATCAGATTCACATTTGAAAGTCTTTTTTACAGTTATTCCCAATTGTTCTTCAACACCTGCGGGTAATTCATATGCGGCTCTTTTTGACTGAAAATTCATTTACTTATAAATTATTTTTTTATTTTATAAATATAAAGATTTTTACCCGTAATTTTGCAAAACAATTGTTGAAAATGATTGTGAACACAAACAAAGATATAAAAGAAAGGAAATTCATTTTAGTGCAAAAAGTGATCAAAACTTTGGAAACACTTGTTCTTTAGTGAGATCTTAGATATCTTAGAATGATATAATGCCTGATGATGCTATCTAATTACACTTATCTTCATCCTTGACATACATTTTCACACAAAACCATCACAATTCGAAAGACATGAGCATTCATTATAATTATTTATCTAATATTAATGAATTAATTATTATGCAATTAAAGAACATATAAAGAAAAACGAATTAATCGAAATTCAAATCAATATAATTCTAACTGAAGGACTTTTGATGGGTTCGTCAGAAAAAAAGCAATTTTTTTATTGTAATCGTAAAAAAGTGAACTTAAAACTCACTTTTTTATAATGATTTCAAGGCTTTCACATAAAGGGAATCTTTCGCAGAAATAATAACAAAATCTTTTCTGAAAAATAATTTGAATTTCATTAAAGAAATGATTGAATAGTATTTTGAACAATAAAGTTCTATAGAAAAAAAATTGTTTATAAATCATCACATCGTTGGTGACTGCATATTATATTCAATTTTCCCCGAAATTCCCTATTTCGCACGAGTGATTCGTAATTTCCCATACAGAGTGTTATCATTGAAGCCATTGTTATCCATTAGCAATTATGTCCATAAGCTCGAAAGCGCCGAGCGTGAGCCTAGACTCAAAACTCATACCGGAAAGTGCGGTATTAAAGCCCGCATTTAACTGCTTTAATTAGATTTTTAGGTATTTTTAGAGTAAAATTTTTCGGAATCTAATATAAGCCAGTGCTTCTATTTTTTCTTCCAGAGGAAAAATGTTTAATTTTGGTTCAAAAAATGTAAGAAATAATATAGAATTTAATAAAAAAGTTATTTGGAATAATTTAGTCAGAATTGCCTTTAATTTCTGCTTCTTATTCACTTCCCATTTCATTAAAGTTTAGAATTTAAATTTTCAAATTCAAATCTTTGGCCATGAGGTGCAATACCACAACATATAATCAAATGTATTAAAATATGTAAAAACGCTCGATTTATATGCTTATTATTAATAAAGAGCATAGGCTGGAAAACTCCAAGCCTGAGCCTGGAGTAGCTAGAATCAAATACCTTTGAGTCTGAGCCTGATCCTGAGCCCGATAAAAGCACATCGGGAGGCATTCAACTTCCAGACAGATTTTTTTCTATAAAATATCAAAATTTGCATTTTATTGGGTTGGTACAAATCGAAACTAGATGGGCCCATTGTACGTAACCTACTTGAGACGGACGGTAGGACTATGCATAGCTATACCCATTGTAACCTAAGCATAGTACACTAACCTATTTTCGAAAACATTTTGTTAAAGAGCTAGAAATTTTTCGTATTAAAATTTTTGTCGGGAAGTTGATCTGTTGGGAATTTGAACTGTCGGAAAGTTGGTGTCGGGAAGTTGATATGAAACCAGCACATCAGAGCCTGAACTTAAACCTTAAAGGCTTTCGATGCGAGCCTAGAGACTACGGTATCCCAAGTCAACTTAGGGAAACCTCAGTCATTGCTTCCATTATTATAATAAGAAACTTAGGTTTGTTATGGTTTGGCTCAAAGCATACAAAAATCGAATTCATGCCCTCCATTAAATGCAATTTTTAAATTACTTATGGCATTGTCTCAATTTTCTCTGAAGTTTTGCATAAAGGCTCTTCAGGCTCAACAGCCTAAGTCTACAGCCTGATCCTGAGCCTATGCTCTAACAACTTAACTATGGAACTTAATAAAAGCCTATCTTCCTATTATAAGCCCATCGACTTCTATAGGGAGTGGGCTTTAATACAGCACTTTCCGGTAGCTTCAGCCAGAGCCTGGGTTCAAAACCTAGAGCCTGAGCCTCTAAACGAAAAATAATATACGAAAAATTATCAAAAGTGTTTTTTATTATTCAAAAAACAATACGAAGTAAGGAACTCAAGCTCAGTCAGGTCAAAATTAGAGACTCGTTAGGCTGAGCCTGAGTCTAGACTTAAAACATAGAGTCTAACATTTTAAAATGCTCTTTGAGTTGAGCCTGGAGCAATGAACAGCCCAGGCTAGCCCAGGCTCACCCCGAGCCTTTGGACAACATCATCTATCATCATCATTAAAATTGTAACGCTGTCAAAATCATAAGTTTAACTGTTTTTTAAGTTCTTTATATCAGAGAGTATTTTTAGGTTAATAGACTTACAATACAGTACAGTTCAATACTACCTTTGGTTCAATAATTAAAGCATTTTTAATGGAACTGTTTGTTACTTTTGAAAAATGAAATAATTATTAATTTAATTTATATTCTGAAATACATTTTTAAAGTGACCTCGAGTTTGCATAGAGAATCCCTTAAAGTTGTTTTTGTTTTAAAACATGGCATAATATTTATAGGTTTATAATTGTATAAAATGAATGAAAAGATAACAATTGAACAGAATTTAAGAGTTTATTTAATTTAAAATTAATACTTATTGTTATTTATATATATCTCTTATTTAAAAGATTGCATAACTTATTTGTACAGTATATGGTAATGTGAGTCGTAAGGTTGTAACTCCAAAATTTTCACAAAATTATTTGAATATATTTTTCGAAAGTTTGCCAAAATATACTAATATAAAATTCCGATTAAGAAGTCTGTAAAATTCAATGCAATAAAGTTCAAACTCGTTTTTATATCAATTTTTTGAACGAATTTTTGAAACTGAAGTATAAATAATTACCGTTAGAATCGTAAATCGAAAGATATTTGTGATTTTTCGAAACACACAAGAAATTCCACACAGAAATCATGGATAACGTGATGTTTACAAAATGGGTGAAGCTCGTAAACGTACTAAAATTTTTTTTGGTGCTTCTATTTCATTTTTAAGAGTAATTTGTTATTCATTTGATTACTATCCACCCTAATTCTAGTCCTAATAATGAATTTTAGATAAATTACAATTTTTACAGGTATTTTACGAAAATTACACGCGAAAAGATAATTGCGGTAATAAACTAATGCTGTCAAGTGCTATAAAGTTGTATCTCAAAAATCAGATCTGAATAAATCAAATGAAACCATTGAATAACTTTATGTGACTTTCAAAATTAAAACCTCTCTCCACACTCTATATGAGCGAACGGACAATTTCTTTAAGAAAATTACACGAATCAGTACCTAATGTTGGCCAAAGAACACACTAAAACATAATGCCCTAAATTAATTAATTATTTACATTTTTATTAAAATAATTATTATAAATATCTATTTTATTGTTAGCTAAAAATAATAATTAGGGCTTATACACATAGTACGTACGCAGTTTTGGACTTTTTCAGACCCCTTTCCCTCCCTGTTAGCGTACGTAGTTATATTTTAAACTCAAACAGGTTATTTGGAATAATGTCGCCAACTTTGAACTCAATTTTCTCAAAAGGAAATTTTTTTGAGTTACAGAGTTATAGCACTCACACGACGAAATGTGGATGCGAAAGTTCAACATCATCTGAAAAATATAGTCCTAATTCCAGTTCTAATAAAGAATTTTACATAAATTACAATTTTTACAAGTATTTTGCGGTAACGCTACTTATACTAATGGACCGACTTAGCCATTAGTAGCCGATAGCCAAGCTCGAAATCATTGATATTCAAAACATATAAAGATTCTTTTTAATAGTAATTTTTTGAACCTGCGCTAAGCCTAAGCATGAGCATGGACCCTTTAAGCTAATATACATGTTATAAATTTTTGTTTTTGGAGCGCAGAGTAAAAATAGTTTATATAGCAATTTTTAAAAAATTGCTACACTGCTAAATTTAGGAAAATTTCTGTGGTGCTCATTACTCCAGTGATTATACACAGAAAAGAATAAAAATGTGTTTTTTAATATATTAAGACAAATTACAATCAATATATAATTACAAGCTAATCCTAGGAACGGGATTAAATACAGTAGTTATTCAATCACTAAATTATTTAATATTAATGGTTTTATTATTAGTTTTCTCTTATTGTTGAAGCTCTAAATTTAAACGTTTCACTTTTCACTTTTCCTGCCCGATCAATAAATCTAATTAAACCCCCAATACTCTCATTTTGTGTTCCAACCCGTGTCTTTTATCTATCTAATAAATATACCGACTTTTCACTCTGCAGCCGTAACCGTCATTTAAATGAAACTAATCCGCTCCCTCGACTCCCAAAACATATATACAATGATTTCAATACAATACTCTCATAACGAAAAATTTCAAATTTTTTTGGATGTCTTATTGGATCAGTTATAGCATGAAATGTTTCCATCAATTACGTCATAAAAAATTAAGGGACAATAATTTTGTTGCCCCCATATAGGCGTAATTTATAGTACAGTCATGTTATGACTGATGCAATAATACATTCGAACTTTTTTCCGTTGAATAGAATGTAATGTTATTCAGTACAATAATACATGAAGTCGCGTAACCATTTTACTAACTGTTTAGTGTAGTACCCGTTTTTATAATGCATATAATTGATATGCCTATACTTACTCTAATTTACTTAATAGTTTCGCGCTCTAATAGCATTCTAAATCAATGTAATAAGTGACGGAACCAAACTTTTGGCCGTATCTGACCACTGGTCACTTTTTCGGGAAAATGAATGGTCAGTGGCCACCCTTCAGGTGATACTGATTCTGAATATATCTTTGGTTTGGCCCTATAGTGGCATAGACGGACAGACAGACAGACAAATTCCTATGATTATTATATAGATAATTAATTTTTAAACGAATTGAGATGATATTGTTGAAACTTACGCTCAATTTATTTATGTAGACTCTATTTAAAACTAGACTTGTAATCAATTTTTTAAATCGTTTATTTCCCTTATTTGTATTCATTTTGAGTTTTTCTCAAAATTTAATTTCTTGTAAAATATATTTTTTTAAATTGTAAAATAAAATCAAATACGCCATCAATTAACAGAATACACAATGAGTTCTGACATGTATTTAATGTAAAAAAGAGAAAAAAATTAATGACTTTTATTTGAATTTAAGATAAAATATTTTGAAATCTTTTATAATAATTAAACAATAATTTTACACAATTTTTATGACTAAAAACTGTTATTTTCTATAATCAGGCCTAGCTGCTTTTGCACGATCAATATCAGCTGGTGTGAGAAAAGGTGCATCAGCTTGTCCAATTCTTTCATTCAAATCGAAAAACATGGGTGATGCATCACATGGAATCGCATCGTCTTCATGTCTAAAAATGAACATGCTCATCAAACAACTTGTTTTAAATTGTGGGTGAGAC